>CM042836.1:175312422-175340999 GCA_023653725.1 Bungarus multicinctus
ACAATTCTTTCTCGGCGTCGTCTAGAAGCAGTTGCCCAGAGGGTGGGGTGAGGGGAGGCCAAGGCCAGAAAAACTCTCCCAGCGGGGGTGCCTGCTGTGCCACATAACACTCATTGGCAGGGGTGGGAAAGGAGCTTTTAAAGAAAGAAATACATATATAAATATATATATTTTCTTCGGCAGCAGCTGTCACAAGGGCCTTTTTGTTTATTAGTACTTTTCCAGTTGCTGATCTTTCCTTTCCTTCCTTTTTCCCTTCCCTTCCTTCCTTCTCTCTTCTGTCCTTCCTTACCTTTCTTGCTTTAGCTATCCTTCCTTCCCTTTCCTTTTCTTTCTCCTTTCCCATCCTTTTTCTTCCTTTTGTTCTTCCTTTGCTTCCTTGTTTTTCTTGCTTTATCTATCCTTCCTTCCCTTTTTTCTTTCTTCTTTCCATCCTTCCTTTGCTTCCTTGTCTTTCTTGCTTTCTCTATATATCCTTTTCCTTCCTTTTTTTCTTTCCTTCTTTCCCTTCTCTCCCTTCCTTTGCTCTCTTTCTTGCTTGCTTTCTCTCTCTTTCCTTCCTTCCTTTCTCTCCAAGCCTCTTCTTTAAAGGAACAATACTGAAATGAAAGCTAATTCAAGAAAGTGGCTGTTTTAATTCCCAGCACCAAAACTTTTTCAAGAAAGAAAGAGACAGACAGACAGAGAGGGAGGGAGAGAGAGAGAAAGGAAGGAAGGAAGGAAGGAAGGAAGGAAGGAAGGAAGGAAGGAAGGAAGGAAGGAAGAAAGAAAGAAAGAAAGAAAGAAAGAAAGAAAGAAAGAAAGAAAGAAAGAAAGAAAGAAAGAAAGAAAGAAAGAAAGAAAGAAAGAAAGAAAGAAAAAGAAAATAAATCAGAGACTAGCAAATTATCCAGAGTGGATGAAAACCCTTCACTTCCACAGACAGGAGAAGTCAGATCCATTAACAGACAGGATTTCTACCAGGGGAATCTGTGAGTTTGCATGTGACTGTTTTATATTTCACTTCTTCCCACCCTTCCCAGCAAAGATGAAGACAAACAGGAACGAGGGGCAGACATGCGGTATTTTGGACAAGAAAGAAAGCCCTCATGTTTCACTCCAACTTTTATTAAAGTTTCTTTAAAAACGTATTTCTGATGGTGATGGCAGCAGGACAGACGGCACAGGAGGTTTTATAGTCATTTGAACCCTGTTCAGAGAAAGAGAGAAGGGGGGGTGTTTCTTTCTGAATTTCCCTCCGTATGAATCTCTTTTTTCCATGACCCCCAACCGAGGGACGCATAGAAAGGTCCACAGTGCACAGGACGGCGAAGAAAAACAAGCTTTGTTTCAGAGAGAATAGAAATTCTTTATTAATCTACTTTCAGAGAGGGCGGCTTTATGCTGAATCAGAGAAAGACTCTTTGGAGCGCATAAATAGAGGTCTCTGTGTGTGTATGTGTGTGTGTGTCTGGCTAAGGCCTCTACCAAGGCCCAGGAATGCAACCAACTGTTACAAAATAAAGACATAAATCACACATACATGTAACACCTACATACACACACACAACACACAGAGGGACTCGGAATCTAGTTCATATACTCTGCAAAACTACGATCTGTTTAGTTGCATTTTCTTTTTGAATACAAGTGGTCACAACCATTCGTTTAGTTCAATGTTACAACAGTCCTGGGAAATCAAAAAGCGACTTAACGACCGGACTTTCCGGCCTTAAGGTCCCAGCAGAAACCCCCCATGGCAATCGACTCGTTATTTATACAACGTTGGGCAGCCTTCCCGCCCCCCCCCCCCAAATTCCAAAGCTAATTACAGGCGGCTCTCAACTGCGACCAAAATTTCCATTGCTAATTGAAACAGGTGTGAGCTTTGTCCCGTTTTGTGATTTTTCTTGCCGCCGTTGTTAAGTGAATCCTCCTCCTTCTTCGCTGTACAGACCTCGCTTCCTTTTTAGCACGAAGGATATTACCTACCTGCAAGAAAACAACCGATGCTCAGAGACCATCAAAGGACTCGTTTCAAGCTTGAGTTGCAAACGTTCACCTTTATTGGTCATTCAGGTCAACATTTCTACAGATGTCTAGGGAAACTGTCAGCTCTCCAGGTCCTGGTTATCCCAAAGGTGCTTTTATTTTTCAAGAGGCAACTGGCCTTTCTTGTTTTTTCTTTGAAGATGTTTCGCCTCTCATCCAAGGAGCTTCTTCAGCTCATTCAGCCTCTTCAGCTGATGAAACTTGTTGGATGAGAAGGGAAACATCTTCAAAGAAAGACAAGGAAGTCCAGTTGCCCTTTGAAAAAAGCACTTCGGGAAGGGAAGGGAAGGGAAGGAGAAAAGAAAGGGAAAGAAGGCAAGGGAAAGAAAGGAAAAGGAAGGAAAGGAAGGGATAAGGAAGGAAAGAACTGAAAAAGACGTAAGAGAAAGGAGATGCAGATTAGGAGGGGATAAGGAACGGGAAGGGAAAAAAGGGAAGGGAAGTAAAGGAAAGGAAAAGGAAATGCAAGGAAAGGAAAGGAAAGGACAGGAAAGAAAGGAAAGGAAAGGGATGCGTGAGGATGGGGATTTAAGGGAGGAAGGAAGGGAAGGAAAGGACGAAAGGAAGGAAAGGAAAGGAAAGGAAAGGAAAAGGACAGGAAAGGAAAAAAGGAAGGAAAGGAGGATGCAGATGAGATTGGGATAATGGAAGGGACAGGGAGGGCAGAAGCAATGAAAAAAAACGAATGAAAGGAAAGGAAAGGAGGAAAGAAAGACAGGAAAGGAAAAGGAAAGGAAAGGAGGTGGGAGGAGGGGATGGGGATAAGGAAGGGAAGGGAAGGGAAGGGAGGAGGAAAGGAAGGAAAAGGAAAGGAAAGGAGGATGCAGATGTTGATGGGATAAGGAGGGAAGGGATAAGGAAGGGAAAGGGAAAAGGAAAGGAAAGAAAGGAAAAGAAAGGAAGGGAGGAGGAAAGGAAAGGGTCACTATATAGAAAGGAAAAAGGAAAAAAAAGAAAGGAACAGAAATGAAAGGAGGATGGTGGAGGAAAAGGGAAGCTTAGGAGGATAGAAAGGAAGGAAAGGAACGGAAAAGGAAAGCAAAGGAAGGAGAAGGGGATATGATAAGGAAGGGAAGGGAAAGGGAAGGAAAGGAAAGGAAAGGAAAGGAAAGGAAAGGATGGGGAAAGGAAAGGAGGGATGCAGATGCGGATGGGAAGGAAGGGAAAAGGAGAGGGAGGGAATGAAGGGAAGGAGAAAGAAGAAGGAAGGAAAGGAAAGGAAGAAAGGAAAGGAGGATGCAAGGATGAGGAGGGGGATAAGGAAGGGAAGGAGAAGGAAGGGAAAGGAAGGGAGGAAGGAAAGGAAATGAAAGGAAAGCAGAGGGAAGGGGAAGGGAAGGGAAGGAAAGGAGAGAAAGGAAAGGAAAGGAGAAGGAAGGAAAGGAGGGGGATGCAATGAGGATGGGGATAAGAAGGAAGGGAAGGAAAGAAAGGAAAGGAAAGGAAAGGAAGGAAAGGAAAGGAAAGGAAAGGAAAGAAGGAAAGAAAGAAAGGAAAGAAGAAGGAGGATGCAGATGAGGTATAAGGAAGGGAAGGAGGAAAGGAAATAAAGGAAAGGAAAGGAAGGAAAGGAAAGGAGGATGAGATTGATGGGATAAGAATGAAGGAAATGGAAAGAAAGGAAAGGGAAAGGAAAGATGTCTATGGAGATTCTCAGTCCTCCAGGTCAAGGTTGTCCCAAGGGTGCTTTTTCAAGAGGCAACTGGACTTGGTTTTTTCTTTGAAGGCGTTTCGCTTCTCATCCTAGAAGCTTCTTCAGTTCTGAAGAATCTCTATAGACAAACCACTGAAGCCTTCTCCTCCGTGGTTTTTTCCCTTCCAAATGTGATATGCATCCCCCCTCTTTAGATTGAAGAAATGCAATATTTCTCTGTCTCATTCTTTAGGGTATTTTCACTTTATCGCCCTATTGTTTGGAGGGGGAGTGATATTAAGTTCTTTAGTGCCCTTCTCCCCTGAAAAAAGGGCCTATAATTTTTAGTTGCTCAGGTTTGGGATGAACTCTTCTCCGTTTGCTATCAAAGCTTCCATTCCATAAACAGAGGGACCACCAAAACCTCTGAGCCAACTCGATTTTTATGAGCTTTTGAGCCAGACCTTTATTACTCAGGCAATAAAAAGCATTCAAACACAATCCCTTTAAAACCTCCACCACTGCTTTTAAACAAATCCTTTCTCTCTTTCTTTCTTTTTCTTTCTTTCTTTTTCTTCCTCTTTTTTCTTTTTCTTTTTCTCTTTCTCTCTCTCTCTCTTTTTCTCTTCCTTCCTTCCTTTCTCTGGAAATCGAGACATTTGCAAGGAAAGCTTTTCTTTTACATGTGCAGAAATAACAGCCGGCCAGGTGGAATCATGGAAGTTTTACAGCCCTGTTTTCATGGCACTAAGCAGCAGCGACAGAGATGATGGTTAGCTAGGAAGGGAGGTGTTTTCTTCAAACTGAAGCTGGAGATGCCCAGACAAACCCAACTACCCTCCACAAAAAAAACACCTTAGATCTGATTCTTCAGACGTTGCTACAACTTCTAGCCTCCAGAAGTTGACACCGACTTGTAATTTTGAAAGGATCTAGATCTAGAATAAATTGTGTCATCTGCTGGAGGTTATCAGATGTTGTGTAATGCCATGTCATTTTAATCCTAATTAAGTGTAATTAAAAGGAGATGTTGGGCTTGGAGAGGACACTTCTGCTGGCATATCGTTTCAAAATCAAATGTATTTCTCCATCTTGAATAAAAAAAGCTATTGAATGTAGCAAGAGGGCGGATCTCAACTCCCAGAATTCCCCAGCCAGCCACGCTTCACCAAATTCACCTCGGATGCTGTGTTGGGAACTGTGGGAGTTGAAGTCCACACATCTTCAAAGTTGACAAGGTTCACCAGAAGGTTCCAAAAATTGTGTTCCAGAATCTTCAGAACGTGGCAAAGTCCATCATTTCTGATCAGGAGGTTTGGCAACCTCTAACAATGAAATGAGGATGGATCCAAAAAGGGGCACGGAGGAACTTCTGCCTCTTGGAAACAAAGGTGGGGTGGATGATGAGGACTGAGGAGGAGGAAGATGGCAGCTAGTGTGGCCGAGCAGATCAAGGAGATCCAGATGGAGGCTCGCGGAGTGGTAGGGACCAGATTCTTAGCCCAAAACCTCCCTCACCTAGGGATAACCCTGGCCACATTCTGGAAAAAAAGGGAAAGTTACAACCGTCACATAAATCAATAAACACCACTAAAGACGGGCTGTAAGCTCTTCCCCCTCTTTTACTCCTTCCTTACAACAACGCTTTTTTTTCCTGCTTGCAAGGATCAGGAGAGAAAGTTGAGAAAGACTTAAAGAGGGCGGAAGAAAGGGAGGTGGAAACGAGGGAAGCTTTGGGAACGCGCACCGATCAAGGGCTTCTCTCTCTTTTTTATTCTCTCTCTTCAACCCCACCCCACCCCCCCGCTCCCGTACCCCCAACCCCGGCTTCCTTTCTTCAGCTCCAAGGCGCCCCGTAGGTGGCGGCGCAAAAGGGACAGCCGGCTTCGCCTCTTTTCTCATGCAAAACTAGAGAGGCGCGCAAAGGAGGAGGAGAGGAGCAATAAGAGGAGGGGGCTATAACCGGACCTGTGCGCGTGCGCGGGCCCGCATCACGTTTTGTTGCTGCTGCTCCTGCCTCCTGACCCCCCTCCCCCTCCCCTCCCGACTTCAGCAGCTGCAAAGCCCTGAACTTACTTTTTTTGGCGAGCGAGCGCTCTAGAGAAAGCGAGCGGTTTTGGAGAGGGCGCTGCGTTTTTACGCGCGCCTTGGCCACCCAGCGTTCCAACGCGATCCGGACGCAGGCGGCGGCCCCGGCTCTCCTTTCCCTCCGGCTGGCCGCTTTCTCTTGCCCTCCCTCTCTCTTTCCCCACCCAGCCCGGCCGAGCCCTCCTTCTCCAACCGAGGGGGCGGAGACGCAAAGTCAGCGGAGCGCCCGATTTCTCGGAGCAGAACGCTCAGCAGCAGCAGCAGAAGCAGCCGGAGAGGGCGCCCGCAGGCGGCTCGGGAAAGCAAGGAGCTGGCCAGCACGGGGAGCAGCAGCGGATTCCCCCTCCAGCGACCTCCCCGGGGGATCTCCAGAGAGAAGGAGCCGGGAAAATTTGCATCCAGCTTCCCCGGCTGCGGGCGAGCGATAGCGGCGTGGAAGGTTTTGGAAACGGTTCCCCGGCATGCCGAGCCTCTGTAAGTCACACCGCGCATGGAGCGCCGCGAGAGGCGCGCGTCCTCTTCCTCTGGCCGACCGAGCTTGATACCCCAACCCGGTCTGCGGAGCCGGACGAGCGTGGGAATGTCAGGCTTTTGGTCGAAGTGAGCGAAGCTTTGGGTTTCGCAGCGTTTGCCATGAAGCCAGACTGGATGCGGATTGAGTCCTTTCCCCAGAGGGCTTCGGGGGAGAACCGGCTGGCCGGAGTGCCCTTGATCTGACCCCCCCTCTCCCTGTTAGCCACTTCTCCGTCCTTCCCTCCCTCCCTTCCTCCGCCATCAGAACTTGAGGGGCTCCGCGGAGCGGCGGGGCAGCTTCCGAGTTGGCTAACATGAGTTGCGGGCGGCAGCGGCGGAGCTCCAGACCGACGCTGGGCGTGATGTTGCATCTGGTGTGCTCCTGTTTCGGCATCAGCTCCATCGACACCGACCGGCCCGGCGACGGCCGGTGTCAACCCATCGAGATCCCCATGTGCAAAGACATCGGCTACAACATGACCCGCATGCCCAACTTGATGGGCCACGAGGACCAGCAGGACGCGGCCATCCAACTCCACGAGTTCGCCCCGCTGGTGGAGTACGGCTGCCACAGCCACCTCAAATTCTTCCTCTGCTCCCTCTACGCCCCCATGTGCACCGAGCAGGTGTCCACGCCCATCCCAGCCTGCCGGGTGATGTGCGAGCAGGCGCGGCTCAAGTGTTCGCCCATCATGGAGCAGTTCAATTTCAGGTGGCCAGATTCCCTGGACTGCAGCAAGCTGCCCAACAAGAACGACCCCAACTACTTGTGCATGGAAGCCCCCAGCAACGGCTCCGAGGAACCTCCCCGGGGGTCCAGCATGCTCCCTCCCATGCCATGGCCCCAGAGGCCCCACAGCGCGGCTCACGACCTGACCCAGCAGAAGGACGGGCTGGGCCGGCTCTCCTGCAAGAACCCCGGGAAGTTTCACCGCGTGGAGAAGAGTGGATCTTGTGCGCCTCTCTGCACCACCGGGGTGGACGTTTACTGGAGCTGGGCAGACAAGCGCTTTGCGGTCATCTGGATGGCGGTTTGGTCCATCCTCTGCTTCTTCTCCAGCGCCTTCACCGTCCTGACCTTCCTGGTGGACCCCCAGCGCTTCAAGTACCCCGAGAGGCCCATCATCTTCTTGTCCATGTGCTACTGCATCTACTCCGTGGGCTACATCGCCCGCCTCTTCTCCGGCGCAGAGAACATCGCCTGCAATCCGGACAGCGGCCAACTCTACGTCATTCAAGAAGGCTTGGAGAGCACCGGCTGCACCTTGGTCTTCCTCATCCTCTACTACTTCGGCATGGCCAGCTCCTTGTGGTGGGTGGTCCTGACTTTGACGTGGTTCCTGGCCGCGGGGAAGAAGTGGGGCCACGAGGCCATCGAAGCCAACAGCAGCTACTTTCACTTGGCAGCTTGGGCCATCCCTGCGGTGAAGACTATTATGATCTTAGTCATGCGCCGGGTGGCTGGGGATGAGTTGACGGGCTTGTGCTACATTGGCAGCATGGATGTCAATGCGCTGACCGGCTTTGTGCTGGTCCCTCTGGCTTGCTATCTCATCCTGGGGACGTCCTTCATCCTTTCGGGCTTCGTGGCTCTCTTCCACATCAGGAGGGTGATGAAAACCGGCGGGGAGAACACCGACAAGCTGGAGAAACTCATGGTGAGGATCGGGGTCTTCTCCGTCTTGTATACCGTGCCAGCCACGTGCGTCATTGCGTGTTACTTTTACGAAAGGCTGAACATGGGTTACTGGAGGGTTTTGGCCACCCAGCAAAAATGCAAGGTCAACAACCACACCAAGCACCCGGACTGCACCATGAGCGACTCCATTCCGGCCGTGGAGATCTTTATGGTCAAGATCTTCATGCTGCTGGTGGTGGGCATCACCAGCGGGGTTTGGATTTGGACCTCCAAAACTCTGCAGTCCTGGCAAGGGCTTTGCAGCCGGAGGATCAAGAACAGAACTCGGAGAAAACCCACCAGCATGGTGGCAGGTGGGAGTCTTTACAAAAAGACGAGCCAGCCGCCTCTGCCCAAAGTTCGCCACGCAAAGTACGAGCCGCCTTTGCAACTCCCGACTTGCGTGTGACCCCAGTGGACCACCAGACCATAATAATATTACAAATCAGCACACTTGGAAAACAACGGAAAGAGATGCCCCAAGCAGTCAGCAATCAGGACTAAAGATTTTTTTTTTTAATACTTTTACAATTTCTGTTGTTTTACCAAACAGCAAATTAAGAAAAAGAGAGTTGAAATATTAAAATTAAAAGTCAGGTGACAGGGGAAAAAATATTAGTGCCTCGAATGTTAAACAAACATAAGCACACCCTTCCTTCCTTTTCTTTCTTTTTCTTTTTCTTTCTTTCCTCCTTTCCTTTCTCTCTTCTTCTTACTTTTTTCTCTTCCTTCCCTCTCCTCTTAGTTTGCTAGTTTTTACATGCTTTGAAAAACTTTACTAAAACTTCCTTCCTTCCTTGCTTTCCCTCTTCCTTCTTTCCTTCCTTCCTTCCCCTGTTGATTGTTTGGCCAAGCCTTCTGGGGATGAAAAACTTGGGCCTTCTGACTTGTAAATATTGGAGTTTGGTTTGCTTAGGTTTCTAATCCTTTAGACATAAGTGCTGTATTGGTAGAGCTATATATAGAGAAAAAAAAACTTGAAAGAGAATGTTAGGGAAGCAACCAGATCAGAGAAGAAACTGAAGTTTGCATTCACCCTGAAATCTTTGCAAAAGCAGAAGCGGTTCTTCATTTCATTTCTTTTCTTTTTAAATGCCTTTTATCACGCAAGATGGTCTCTCCAAATGTCCCCGCTTCCACGGAAAATAATGTGCAATACAGGGTGGGTTATTTTTTTTCTTCCTGTGTTTTGTTCCTCTTGTTTCTTTCCCCCACACCCCTGCCTTGAAATACGAAACAAGTTGCCAGACATAAAAGGGACAGAAGGGACTCTTAACAAAAGAACAGAGGGGTTCTAGTCCCTAGGAACCCTTCTTGGAGTTACACTTTGTGGCTTTTTAATGGAAATCCGACACGTTTAAAAGAAGGGGGGAGAAAGAGGGAGGGAGGGAGGGCCAGGCAATGAAAAGAATCCAAAGGGGCTTATTGACTCTTTCCCATTGTTAAATAGATTCAATCCATGAATAGATCAAGAAAACACTCCCATCTTCCTCCATTCTCTCCCCCTCCCCCCCCCCCAAAAAAAAAATCCACAAAGGGAAATCTGGGCACATGGAGGTGTGTGCCTGGCTTGTATATCTAGCTTTCTCTATTTGTAATATACAGCTTATTTTCCATGCCCTATTTTATTAAAATGTTGACGGAGCGAGAAATAAAATGACTTCTAGTTTGATAAGGAGCATGTCCTCCTCGGCAGTCTTTATCATTTGGGGGAAGCGGGATGGGGTGGGGTAGGGGGAGTTTCAGGTGACCAGGGGAATGCCAAAGCAGGTTGGCACCAATCAGATGGCATTTAGGGTGTCCTGCAGTGGTGAAGTTGCTGGAACTCTTGTACAGCTCTTTTAAAGGAAGGGAGAAAATGGCTGGAGCCTCCACACAAGTTCTGGAGGCGAGTCATTCCATTGGTTAATTGTTCTCACTGTTAGGAATTTTCTTAGCTTTCTCCTTCCTTGCTTCTTCTCCTGCCTTCAGGTGCTTTGAAGAACAGAAGAGAATAATAGAGTTGGAAGGGACCCTGGAGGTCTTCTAGTCCAACCCCCTGCTTAGGCAGCAACCCTACACCACTTCAGACAAATGGCTATCCAACATCTTTTTAAAAACTTCCGGTGTTGGACAGGGATGGGATCCGACTGGTATAACTACCGGTTCTGTCGAGTAGCGTTGCACGTGCATGCATGCATGCTAAGTCACGTGAGTTGCCTGAGTGCCATTTACAACCTGCTGAGCTGCCAGGACAACTGAGCAGCGCTGCGTGCAAGTGCGCAGTAGTTGGGAAAGCCCTTTTTTTCCTGCTTTTACAACCACAGCTGTGTCGCACAAAGCAGCTGCAGTTGAAAAAGCAGGAAATAAAGGTCAGGTAAGAGCCCGGGTGAGTGCATGGGACACAATAGCAGCAGACATAACACTTCGGAGCAACCAGTTCTACAGAGGTGGACAGAACCGGTAGAAACGCACCCCTGGTGTTGGAGCATTCACAACTTCTGGAGGCAAGTTGTTCCACTGGTTAATTGCTCTCACTGTCAGGAAATTTCTCCTTAGTTCCAGGTTGATTCTCTCCTTAATTACTTTCCATTTGTTGCTTCTTGTCCTGCCTTCTGGTGCTTTGGAGGATAGCTTGACTCCCTCTTCTTTGGGGCAGCCCCTCAAATATTGGAACACTGTTATCATATCACCCGTACTCCGTCTTTGAGTTAGGCTAGAGTCTAGACCAAGGCTCTTCAAACTTGGCAAGTTTAAGACTTTTGGACTTCAACTCCCAGAACATATCTGGAGGAGGAATTCTGGGAGTTGAAGTCCACAAGTCTTAAAGTTGCTAAGATTGGAGACCCCTGGTCCAGACATACCCAATTCCTACAACTCTTTTTCCTATGTTTCAGCCTCAAGCCCCCTCATCATCTTAGTCGCTCTTCTCTGCACTCTTGCCAGAATCTCAACACCTTTTCTAGATTGTGGTGCCTAAAACTGGATGCAGTATTCTGAATGTGGTCTTACTAAGGCTTTATAAAGCAGTAGTAGAACAGCTGCATTCACCTGAAGGCAGAGAACAGCTCTTAAGTGCAGGGGTGAAAAGGGGATGGCAGGACACAGTGGGCGTATGTCTTGAGTAGTAATGCATCTGGCAACTCTAGGAGTCAAAGCAGCCTAGTGTAGTGATTAAAGCAGGGACTTTTGAAGTTGTCTGGAGTTGGCCAGGACGTGGAAATGGGGCAGAGATGTTCAAAGTGAAAGTAACACTTCCCCGTATCCTTGTCATTAGAAATTTTCAGGAAGAAACTTTTAAAATTGTCTATACTCTACACCAGGGGTCTTCAAACATGACAGCTTTAAGACCTGTGGACTTCAACTCCCAGAATTCCTCCTCCAGTCATGTTAGCTCAGAAATTCTGGGAGTTGAAGTCCACAAGTCTTAAAGTTGTCAAGTTTGAAGACCCTTGAGATAAATGGATGATAGATAGAAGATATAGATTAGATAGATAGATAGATAGATAGATAGATAGATAGATAGATAGATAGATAGATAGATAGATAGATACAGATAGATGATAGATAGAAGATAGAGATGAGATAGATGGACGATAGATAGATAGATAGATAGATAGATAGATAGATAGATAGATAGATAGATATAAATGATAGATAGAAGATAGAGATGAGATAGATCCAACTTCGAACTTGACAGCTTTCAGACTTGTGGACTTCAACTCCCAGAATTTCTCCTCCAGTCATGTTAGCTCAGGAATCTGGGAGTTGAAGTCCACAAGTCTTAAACTTGCCAAGTCTGAAGACCCTTGCTCTACTACATCACCAAGAATTGCTCTGGGAGTGAGATGGGTGGTCTCCAAATTTGATATACAAGAGTCCTCAACTTACAATAGTTCATTTAGTGACCAGAGTTACATTGGGAAAAAAGGGGACTTATGGCCGTTTTTCACGCTTACGACCTTTGCAACCTTCCCCAGGGTCACATGATGAAAATTAAAGATGCTTAGCAACAGTCTCATATTTATGATGGTTGCAGGGTCCCTGGGAGTCACGTGATCCCCTTTGGGGACCTTCCAACCAGCAAAGTTAACAGGGGAAGGCCAGATTCGCTTAACGACCATGCTATCAGTTTAACAACTACAGGGATTCGCTTAACAACGGTGGCAATGGAAGGTCGTAAAATGGGGGCAAAATTCACTTAACCATCCTGCTTATAGCAACAGAAATCTTAGTGCTCAATTGTGGTCATAATAAGCTCAGGAGTGTGTGCGTGTGTGTGTATTTCATGTATATTATAGACACACATACAATATATTTATATGTGTATATGTATATTTGTGTGTATATTATGCATGTATGTAGATATATACACACACACACAGAGTGGGTATGTATGTATATACACACATATAAATGCATTGTATGTGTGTCTATGAAAGATAGATATACATATTAAATAATATGAAATAATGTACTGTATATATGAAAAAGTACTTTTCTTGATTCTTGACTGTTTTCTCCAATGTGTTTGGGAGCTTTTCTTAAATAATAAAACCGCTATTTTTGGTGTGCGTGTTTAATTAGGATGATGAAAGAAGTCGGACCACTTTCCCAATGTTCCATCCTTTCTTTTTCTTCCTTCCTTTCTTTCTTTTTTGCCAGGGATAAAACCGGTCCTTAAAAAGAAGAGAATCTCATTTCCTCTTCTGGAACAAAATCTCACCCTCTGCCTTGAGGTTCTTCCATGTAATTTGTGTTTGCAATTCCCTCTCTCTTGCACCCTAAATTGGGGTGGGGGCAGGGGGGGAGGGAGGGGGAGAGAGAAAGAAAGAAAGAAAGAAAGAAAGAAAGAAAGAAAGAAAGAAAGAAAGAAAGAAAGAAAGAAAGAAAGAAAGAAAGAAAGAAAGAAAGAAAAGGAGCCAACAAGGACTGAGTTAATTTTATTTGCATCACAAAGAGGTCCTTAGATTTCAGAACAAGGCCAGGGCTTTTGAAAGTGCACAATCCTCTCTGTTGTCAATGGAAGAGGAACTGAGTAGGGAACACACACACAAACACAACCCCCCCACCCACACACACACAGACTGGGGGAAATTGGGGACAATAATGGCTCTCAGCATGTGTTCGGAGTCTACCTTAGAACTTTTTAAACTTTGGACAGCTGATGCCAGCAATCTTTTTTTCTTTTTTTTCTCTCTGATCAAATCATAGCAACTGCAAGACATTCTTAAATTAGAGGAAAGAAGGAAGAGGGGGAGGGAGAGAGGGAGAGAGAGAGAGAAAGGAAGAGAGAAATGGGGAGAGAGAGAAAGAGAGGGGGAGAGAGAAAAGAGATGCTTGATAGCTAGATATGATAGATATAGCTAGACATGAAAGTCAGAGTTAGAGGAGTGGTGTGGTGGCCTAGAGGCAGAGCTCTTGCCTCATAATCAGGAGGCTGGGAGTACAATCCTAGATAGTGGCTGATGTTTCTCTCTCTGGGCACAATGAGAACAAAACTCCACATTGGCGACAGGAAGAGCATCCGGCCATTAAAACACTCTGCTAGCTCCATTCAGTTGCCCAGACTCCACCCCACAAGGGATTATGGGGTTGTGGAGTTAAAAGATGATGAGTTAGAAAAATACAGGTAGTCTTCAACTTACAACCACTAATGAACTCAACATTTTTGTTGTTAAGTGAGACATTTGTTAAGTGAGTGTTGCCTCATTTTACGACCTTACTCTGCCACCATTGTTAAATGAATCATGGCAATTGTTAAGTTGGTAACATGGTTCCTAAATGAATCTGGCTTTCCCATAGACTTTCCATGCCAGAAGGTCGCAAAAGGGGAATCACATGACACCCCAGGACATTGCAACCATCATAAATATGAGTCAGTTGCCAAGTGTCTGAATTTTGATGTGAGCATGGGGATTCTGCAATCATCATCAGTGTAAAAAATGGTCGTAAGTCATTTATTTCCGTTGCGTTGTAATTTCAATAGAAAAGTAGATAAGAAAGATATGAGAGAGAGAGAGAGACAGATAATAGACAGATAGATGATAGACAGAGATAGATATAGATATAGAGAGACAGATAGATAACAGACAGATAGATAATAGACATAGATAATAGATAGATGATAGATATAAATAGATAATAGACAAATAGATGATAGATAGATAATAGACAGATAATAGATAATGGAAGGTTAAATAATAGACAGACAGACAGACAGACAGACAGACAGACAGACAGATAGATAGATAGATAGATGATAGGTAGATAGATAGATGGATGATAGGTAGGTAGGTAGATAGATAGATAGATAGATAGATAGATAGATAGATAGATAGATAGATAGATAGATAGATAATAGACAGATAGTTAATAGACAGAGAGATAGATTATAGACAAATAATATAGACAGATAGATAGATAGATAATAGATAATAGACAGAAAGACAGAAAGATAATAGACAGATAATAGATAGACAGATAGATAGATAACAGACAATAGACAGATAGATAATAGATAAATAGATAACAGACAGACAGAGACAGAGGACAGATAGAATAGTTACTATATGTAAATATGGAAGTGATAGATAGGATAGGTAGATACATTAGCTAGATATGAAAGACAGAAAGATAGATGATGGATGGATGGATGGATGGCTATTCCCTTCTCCTTCCACATTTAAGAATATTGCAGAGATAGCCATGAGAGAAAAGGCTGGACTTCATGCTGAGGCACATCGTGACAACCTCCTCGTTAGGTCCCTGCCTCTGAAGATGGGCTGCATATAAATCTAATAAATAGTTAAACAAATTCACGATTGCTTCAACCCATAGGAAGGTCCAACGGCCTAGGAAATGTAATTCATTCTGAGCAAACGGGAAGGAAGATGCGTCAAGGGCAAGAGTTTCTCGCATTGGGAGAAAGAGCTCACCTAGAATCAGACGGTGCCTGGAAAAAATAGCTGGGCAGTAATGGTGCTGGGGAAACCCTGCACTTTCCAGGGGTCACCAAGTTACAGAAGCCAACAGCAAAATTGCCACACTTATAAAAGAAAGATGTTGAGACTCTGGAAAGAGTGCAGAGAAGAGCAATCAGGATGATGAGGGGACTGGAGGCTAAAACATACGGGGAACAGTTGTAGGAACTGGGCCTGGCTAGTCTAGGGAAGAGAAGGACCAGGGGAGACAGGAGAACAGTCTTCCAGTATTTGAGGGGCTGCCACAGAGAGGAGGAAGGGGTCAAATTATTCTCCAAAGCCCTTGAAGAACAGACAAGGCATAATGGATGGAAACTGAACAAGGAGAGATTCAACCTGGAAATAAGGAGGAATTTTCTGATTGAGAGAGCAATCAACCCCTGGAACAGAAGTTGCCTTCGGAAGTTGTGGGAGCTTCATCGCTGGAGGCTTTCAAGAAAAGACTGTCAGAGATGGTGTAGGGTCTCCTGCTTGGGTGGAGGGTTGGACTAGATGACCCACAAGGTCCATTGGTTAATCTGTAGCTGACTCTGGAAAGAACATAGAGCAGAGCAACAAAGACGATGTGGGAAACTGGAGGCTAAAACATACGAAGAGTGGTTTGCAGGAATGTGGGTTATGTTTGGCTTAAATGAAAAGAAAGACTAGGGCTGAAATGGTTGCACTGTTCCAATATCTCAAGGGCTGCCCCAAAGAAAAGGGGGTCAAATTATTCTCCAAAGCCCCTGAAGGCAGGACAGGAAGCAATGGATGGAAACTAATCTAGGAGAGAAGCAACTTAGAACTAAGGAGATACTGTGAACAATTAATCAGTGGAAAGCTGTGGGTGCTCCAACACTGGAGGTTTTTAAGAAGAGACCCGACAGCCTTTTCTCTGGAATGGATTAAGATCTTCTGCTTGTGCAGGGGGTCGGACTAGAGGACCTCCAAGGTCCCTTCCAACTCTGTTATTCTGTTCTGTTAGATGAAGATGTGTTTCCAAAGCGAAAGGATGCTTGTCCTTGGCTACCAGCCCAAGTGAAGGAGCAAGAGAGAGAGATATTGATTCACACCCCAATTATCTGCCTCCACCTCCCATTATCTCTTTTCTACGCCTAAATATACCCTCTGAAACGTGGCTGTACCTGCCTTGAAACCGACAGCATCAGATTATTTTGGGCTGGAGATGTTTTTAAGACAAGCTAGGGATCATCGGTGATGCTGCGGAGACCCTGCAGAGACTCTCTGACTCATCTAGCCTAGCGGATGTCGCAAGGTGCATGACCTCATGAAGTTTCAGGTGGCTTCTTAGCTGGCTTAAAACAGAAGCACACCTCCCAAACGAGTTGGCAAGGCTGGGGAAAGCTTGGAAGGAGCCTCCCAGAAACTCAAATGTCAACGTAAGATTTCTTTTCCTTTGGTTTTGGTTTTTCTATTCTCCCATCCAGCCTACGGCTTGGAGATCTCCAAGTGATCCCCCGTCCAACAACTGACCAACTCTGACCCTGATTAGCTTGCTGAAAAAAGCCAAGGTGGGCTAATTGAAAGGCCAAGTATTCAGATAAGCAGGTGCAAAAAAACTTTCTTCTTCCTATTCTCCTCCTCCTCCCTTTCTCCCTTTTTTCTCCTCTTTTTCTTCTCCTTCTCCCTCTTCTCCTCCTCCTCTTTCTCCTCCCCTTCCTCCCCTTCTTCTTCTCTTCCTCCTCTTTCCCCTTTGCTTTCTCCTCTTTTCCTTCCTACTCTTCCTCTCTTCCTTTTCTTTCTCTTCCTTTTTCTTTTTCTCCCTCTACTCCTCCTCCCCCCTTTTTTTCTTCTTTTTCTTCCTCTTCCTCTTTTTCTTCTCCTTCTTCTTCCTCTCCTCTTTCTCCTCCTCTTCCTCCATTCCCCCTCTCTTCTTTCTTTTCTTTTTTCCTATTCTTCCTCTCATCTTCTTTCTCCTTTTTCTTCTCCCTTTCCTCTTTCCCCTTTCTTTCTTTTTTTCTTCCTACTCTTCCTCTTTTTCTTCTCCTTCTTCTTCCTCTCCACTTTTTCCTCCTCTTCCTCCATTCCCCCTCTCCTTTTCTGTCCCCTCTTTTTTCCTACTATTCCTCTCATCTTCTTTCTCTTCCTCTTCTTTTTCTTCTTCTCCCTCTACTCCTCCTCCCCTTTTTTCTTCTTTTTCTTCCTCCTCTTCCTTCCCCTTCTTCTTTCTCCTCCCTCCTCCCCTTCCCTCTCCCCTCTATTTTCTCTTCTTCTCCCTCTAACTCCTCCTCCTCTTTTTCTTCCTCCTCTTCCTCTTCTTTTTCTTCTCCTTCTCCCTCCCCTCTTCTTTCTCCTCCTCCCCTCCTTCCCACCTCCCCACCCCTTTTCAGCAGGAGGCCTAAGACCAGAAGCTTTTGACTTGAAATGAATTTGCAGGCACCAGACTGCAGGAAACACTTTGAAGATCCATCTTCAAGCAGAAAAAAGGAAATAGCCCCACTTTGCAAGGGGCGGGGTGGTGCATCTAACCCAGCTAAGCTTCCTTCTCCCACCACCCATTTGCTAAGGCTCTCTCCCCCCCCCCCCCTCCTGCCAACTCCTCCTCCATCCTAATCCTGCAACTGGATTTGGAGGGGGCGTTTAAATCGGCCTGGCTCCACTAGCTGTGAACAAGTCACTGCTCCATTGTCTCTGGGCTACAGTGAGTAAGTATGAACAATACTACAAGGAGAAGAAGGAAGGAAGAGAGACGGGCACTGAAATGAACTGAATGCAGACTGGGGGTAGTGATGTTTGGCTGGGGAGGGGTTCCTAGTCCCTCCCCATATACCCTTACCCCAAAATGCACGGGTGCAATAATTTTGGAAAACCAAATGATCTTTCCTTGAGGAACAGATTTTAGCCTGTAATCCGCACCGCTTTGGGTTTAAATTAAACACTCTGGTTTAACATCTTCCTGACAACGGTGGCAAGGAAGCCCGTAAAATGGAGCAAAACTCACGAAATAACTGTCTTGCATAGCAACGGAAATTCTGGTCCCAATTTGTGGTCATAAGTCAAGGACTACCTGTACAATCCTAGAGGATGACAATGGAAAAAAAAACTCCAACCAACCCAGGAAATTAAAAATGAAATCTGATTACCAAGGCAATGATAGGGAGGTGCAGAATAGAACAGAACAACAGAGTTAGAAGGGACCTTGGAGGTCTTCTAGTCCAATCCCCTGCTCAGGCAGAAAACCCTATCCCATTTCAGACAAATGGCTGTCCAATCTCTTCTTTAAAAACTTCCAGGGTTGGAGCATTGACAACTTCTGGAGGCAAGTTGTTCCACTGATTAATTGTTCTCACTGTCAGGAAATTCCTCCTTAGTTCCAGGTTGCTTCTCTCCTTGATTAGTTTCCATCTGTTGCTTCTTGTCCTGCCCTCAGGGGCTTTGGAAAATAAGTTGATCCCCCCACCCCTTTTTGTGGCAGCTCCTCAAATCCTGGAATAGTGCTATCTTGTCACTGCTTAGTCCTTCTTTTCTTTAGACTAGCCACACCCAGCTCATGCTATCGTTCTTCATATCTTTTCATATCTGACTCTTGATGAATGTCTCTTTTCTCTTATGTATACTGAGAGCATTTGCACCAAGACAAATTCCTTGTGTGTCCAATCACACTTGGCCAATAAAGAATTCTATTCTATTCTGTTCTGTTCTATTTTCTTTCCTTTCCATATATGCTATGCTATGTTATTCTATTTGTCTCCAGGCCTTTCTCACTATCACTTTCTCACTGTCAGGGAATTCCTCCTTAGTTCTAGGTTGCTTCTCTCCTTGATTAGTTTCCATCCGTTGCTTCTTGCCTTGCCTTCAGGTGCTTTGAAGAATAAGTTGACGCCCTCTTTTTTGTGGTAGCCTCTTAGATATCGGAAGACTGCTATCATGTCACCCCCTTCTCTTTGATCCAGGAGATCTTCATCTGATCAGGACCAACTGGGCACCAAAATCCACAAAATCCTACAAAGCCACCATAATCCAGAAAGATGGTTGCTCATTCCTCATGGGTAGCTCACATCCCAGGAGACCAGAGGTCCAAGCTGTTGCATTGTCACTTCCTTGCTTAACTAAAAAAGAACTTCTTTACTTCCTTCCTTCTATTTTTCTCAGGCAACAGAGAGCAACCCCATTCAAAAGTTTCTGGCTATTCTCTCACAGATCAAGTGGGAGAACTAGAAAGGGAGGTGGTGGTGGGGGACCTGCTGATGAGAAAAAGAGAGGTATGCATTTTTTTTAAGCTGTCCCCCTCCAAAAAAAAAAAAGATAGGAAGTATCTCACCAAACAGGTTTGCTTCTGATAAAAAGCTCTCAGGTGGAAAGAGGTGAGTGGAACAACAGCAATTGTGTTATCCTTTTCCAGGATGCTTAAAATAGGTGATAAAAAAATACACACGTTCAGGTTGGCTTTACATAATAATAGTTAGAGGGGGTAAGAAGCAGAGGATGAGGAAGTAGTAAAATTCTTGCAGGTGTACAATAAAGAGAGTTGCAGTGTAGGGAAACCGTAGTACATCTCAAACTAGATTTGGAACATCTCTTTTTATGTACAAATAAGGACTGGTTAACGAACCAACTCAATACTTAAACCGTGATGGTTTGCCAGTCATGCCTCAGGACAAACACCAACCACAGATGGATAACTGGTCTATAAATCATCGCTTGTGAACCACAGTCATTTCAAACTGGGTTCACCCTGTCTGTGAAGATTCTCAGCCATCCAGGTCATGGTTGTCCCAAAGGTGCTTTTTCGAGAAGCATCTGGATTTTTATTTTGCCTTGAACATAGTCGAAACTGAAGGAGCTTCTTGGATGAGAAGTGAGGTGCCTTCAAGGAAAAGCAGTCCAGTTGCCTCTTAAAAAAGCACCTTTGGGTTCATATTGCGCACTAAGATAAGGGTGTCCTTCAGTCCCGGTCAGTTCCTAAGGGATTCATGGACCCATCACATCTTTGGTGTTTTGGGGAGTGTTTTGAAAAAATTTGGCCCCAGCCTTCTTCTCAGATGTTTCTTCAACTTCCTAATCTAGTTTGGGGTCCAAGATGTCCTATGGTCTTCTTCTGTTGCTCAGCTGTTCCCATCCAACAAATGAAGATGTCCTGAAGTTCAACCCCACGTCTGGTGACCTCCACAGCTGTATCTCCAAGTTATCTTGGACCCAGGATTCAATTTTGCCTTTTTCTGAACATTTTCAAGGTCGACCAAGCCCAGGTAGATACCACCACAAATCTCCAAAATCTAAAGATGTTATTGAAATATCTAGAGCAGGACTACTAGATTCTGTAACAGCTTTGTTCCTTATGCCATCCGTCTGATAAACTTACAAAATTTGTTTTTTTTTTCTCCATGTATATGTACATGCCCAAACTAGAGTGTGATGTTTCTCAGTGTCGTATGTGTGTGTGTGTGTGTGTGTGTGGTATATGGATAATGGTTATCTTTTGAGAACTGAATGCAACAAAATTTCATTTTAATGTATCCTGATTAGTGTTAAAGTGACAATAACATCTATTCTATTCTATCCTTTCTTATTCATTCTATTCTATTCTCATTCTATTCTGTTGTTCTTTCTTATTCATCCTATTCTATTCTACTTTCTTATTCATTCTATTATTTCTTATTCATCCTATTCTATTCTACTCTTTTATTCATTCTAGTCTATTCTACTCTTTCTTATTCATTCTATTCTATTCTACTCTTTCTTGTTCATTCTATTCTATTCTATTCTTCCTTATTCATTCTAATCTATTCTCTTTATTCATTCTATTCTACTCTTTCTTATTCATTCTATTCTATTCTTATTCCTTCTATTTTATCTTATACATTCTACTCTATTCTTATTCATTCCATTCTATCTTATTCATCCTATCCTATCCTATCCTATCTTCCATATTCCATTCATGCTTTCGTTGGCTCAGTGCAGAGACAACGGCCTTTAACCCCAGCTTTTCATCCATTCCATCGAGTGCCGATTAGGTGTTCCCAAGTTGGTCTTCAGCAACTGTCAGGTCTTAAAAACTTGCTGCTTTTTGAATCAAAGCCAACAAGAGCATGGAGTTTCTCCCTGGGTGACATACAGGCTTTCAATCGCTTCCTTTCCCAATATCAAAGGCAATTCTCCTCCTTTTTTGTCGATCTGCGCACAAAACTCACCTGTCCCTTTTTGGGGGGAGGGGGGTAATCTGCTGCAGCCTTCCTATCCCAAGAGGATGAGGCATGCACAGCACACAATTCCTGGGGGCAATGTGCAGCAGGGCCGCTTCCAAGAAAAGTGTGCGAGATGCTCCAGGGTGCTTTTTAAAGTCGCTGCCACTTTGATTGTGTTGTTTGAAAGGGGGAAAAAAGCTGCTTTCAAAGTGAAAAACAGAACTTTTATAACTTAAAGGGAAGCCGAACAGCAGGGATACCTTTTCTCTGTGTGTATCGTTTGAAAATCCACCCCCAGATGTTAGGATTCGTTGCCTCCCATCTGGCATCTATTTTTTCTCTCTCTTTCTCTCTCTCTTTTCTCTGGACGTCTGGACCAAAATACTTTTTCCCTATAATTGAGGCCTTCCAGGAAATCAGATCCAGGGGAAAACATAGTTTTTGGTGGGGAGAAACAGTCCTCAACTTACAACAATTTGCTTGGTGGCCAAAGTTACAATGGCACTGAAAAAAGTGACTTATGACCATTTTTCACACTTATGACCGTTGCAGCATCCCCAATGGGCATGGGGATTCCCCATGCTCATGTGATCAAAATGTAGACTTTCTGGCAACTGGGTCATATTTATGATGGTTGCAGTGTCCCAAGGTTACGTGATTCCCCTTTTGCAGCCTTCTGACAAATGAAGTCCATGGGAAAACCAGATTCATTTAACAACCATGTTACTAATTTAACAACTGTGATTAGAATGATCATAAAATGGGGCAAAACTAACTATCTATCTATCTATCTATCTATCTATCTATCTATCTATCTATCATCTGCCTCTGTCTATATCTATCATCTATCTAGCAATCTACAGTATCTATCTATCTATCATCTATCTCTATCGGTTAATATCTATCTATCACCTATCAATCTATTAATCTACAGTATCTATCTCTATCTATCTATCTATCTCTATCTATCTATCATCTATCAGTTTATATCTATCTATCATCTATCAATCTACAATATCTATCTTTATATATCTATCTCTATCTATCTATAATCTATCTCTATCATTTTATATCTATCTATCTATCTATCTATCTATCTATCTATCTATCTATCAATCAATCTACAGTATCTATCTCTATCTATCTCTATCTATCATCTATCTATCAATATCAATCTATAGTATCTATCAATATCAATCATCTGTCTATGTTTATGTCTATCATCTATCTAGCAATCTACCGGATCTATCTATCTATCTATCTATCTATCTATCTATCTATCTATCTATCTATCTATCTATCTATCTATTCCTTGATTTGTTTAGTGACCAAAATTACAACAGTACTGAAATAAATGACGTACAATGGGTTTCACATTTATGACCAGTTGCAGCGTTTCTATGGCCACATGATCAAAATTCAGGCACTATGGCCACATGATCAAAATTCAGGCACTGAGGAGGAAGTGAGGGAGAGGGAGAGGGAGAGGGAGAAGAAAAAGAAGAAGAAGAAGAAGAAGAAGAAGAAGAAGAAGAAGAAGAAGAAGAAGAAGAAGAAGAAGACAAAGTTGAAGACAAAGAAGATGAAGAAGAAGGTGGAGATGGAGATGATGTTGAAGAAGAAGAAGAAGAAGAAGAAGAAGAAGAAGAAGAAGAAGAAGAAGAAGAAGAAGAAGAAGAAGAAGAAGTTGAAGACAAGTTGAAGACGAAGAAGATGAAGAAGAAGGTGGAGATGGAGATGATGATGATGATGATGCATGAAGAAGAAGAAGAAGACAAAGTTGAAGACGAAGAAGATGAAGAAGAAGGTGGAGATGGAGATGAAGAAGAAGAAGGAGAAGGAAGAAGGAGAAGAAGAAGAAGAAGAAGAGAAGAGAAGATGGAGATGGAGATGACGAAGAAGATGAAGAAGAAGAAGAAGACCGTACATGAGGCACGAATACACTGATAACTAACTCGTTTAGCAACAGAAATGTGGGCTTGATTGTGGCCATATGTCGAAGTCTACCTCCATAGGAAGGCAATGAAACCTTTTGAAAAGAACATTTATTCTGAGCATCCCAGTCTAAAATGGGTTACGTGCAGGGCCGAAGGTCTGGAAAGACATGGAAACATTTCCCCTGACAAATTCTACAGACAGAAAAATTAAACCAAATCCTGGCAACCCATTTCATCTCTATTTCCTTTGGGAGGAAACTCTAAGGATATCTTTTTAAGAACTGTCAAAACTCACGAGTCCGTCATAAATTATTCTTTTTCATTACTCAACTTATTAAGTAGGCTGTTCGGGATAATGGCAGGGAAAAAAAATCCTGTTTTAATTCCCACTGTATTTTATACAAGCGCCAATAGAGACCCAGGTTTAAGCCAGCATTCTCTTTTGTACAATGGTGGGCAGTCTTCACCCCCGTCCCCCAATTCCAAAGTTAATTACAGGTGGGTCCCCAACTTACCACCAAAATTTCCGTTGCTAAGCGAAACAGTTGCTGGGTGAGTTTTGCGCTGTTTTGTGACTTTTCTTGCTGCCATTGTTAAGTGAACCAATGCAGTTGTTACGATAGGAACTTGGTTGTTTCACACTTATGATTGTTGCAACATCCCCATGGTCACATGATCAAAATTCAGACGCTCGGCTCACATTTACGACGGTTGCAATATCCCGGGGGGTCATGTAATCCCCCTTTTGCAATCTTCTGATAAGCAAGTCAATGGGGGAAGGGCCAGATTCACTTAACAACCAGGTTACTAACAACAACTGCAGTGGTTCACTTAACGGTGGCAAGAAAGCTCGTAAAATGGGGCAAAACTCGCTTAGCGACTGTCGCACTGAAGAACAGAAATTTTGTGGTCCTAGGTCAGGGACCACCTGTAGTAAGCTCCAAGCCAACATCCAACCATCTTTGCAAGTGAAACCACAGCAGATTCTATCTTTCATCCATCTGTAGGCACCGAAGCCTAGATTGTTCTCATCCAAGAAGCTTTTTCAGCTCTGACTGGATGGTGGGGAATTGAAGGATTTATATTCCTTGCAGTCAGCTGGTCATTTGCATCCTTTTAGAGAGTCATTGAGGCCACTTGGAGGCTTATTGGTGTCCTCAGAGTCACCTGAGTAGTGCAAATGGATGTGGAGCCTTCTAGAAACTGTTGAAAGGACTGTGCTGTAGACTGGAGATAGATGATGTTGTATCCCTCCCTCTCTGTTGAGAGAGGGCTGTTCAATTTTGATGTAGATGGCTTCTTTGACCCCTCTTTCAAACTAGCAGTCCTCTCTGTCCAAAATGTGGACTTCAAAAGAGCGGCCTTTGCTTTTTAAATGCAGATGCATGGCTGAATCTAGTCCTGTTGAGTTTCTTCTACGGTGTGCCATGTGTTTATGAAGTGGTTGTTTTGTTTCCCTACTATACAGATCTGCTTCTATCCCAGGGCAGTAGCTCTTTTGAATTCTACTGTATAGTGCAGTGTTGGTGCGGTATCGGGGGTTTCGCTTCAATGTGTGGAGTGTGAAGGATGTGTGTTTGTGTTTATTTTCATGGCCATGATGTGCACTGAAGAGGGTGCTTGATTTCGTTGTACAAGGTGCAATTACAATAAAGTAAACTAAACTAAATCTAAACCTAAACCTAAACCTAAACTAAATTCACTGCTGTGAGGATTCCGGCAGTTACCCTATTTAAATCATGAGTCTCGAGCCAAACTTCCAAAACTTAAAACAGGATTTATGGGGAGTTAACATTTCTGACATTGCCTAGGTGTAGCCAACTCTGAGACACATCATTCATTGTCACCCTTGACCCTGATTTTCCCTCCATGCCCTGGATATATTGTAATTCATATTTTCCAATGGGACACATCCATAGCCAAGAGTCATCAAGAGTCAGTTTCTGGGGCAAAAACTTCAGTCACCTAGTTAGTATCTTTGAAAACATTTGTGAAATGCACTTTTGGTTTGCAAGCTGCTGCACTGCTCCCCCCTCCCTTTTATGTTGGCAACTCTAAAAAGACCAGAGAAATATTTTATGAGTTGACAACTGCATTATACCACATATACCATACCATTTCTTGGATGAGAAGTGAACTGGAGAAGCTTCTTGGATCAGAAGTGAAATGTCTTCAAAAGAAAAACCAGAAAGTCCAGTTGCCCCTTGAAAAAGCACCTCTGGGATGGCTGAGAATGTCCCTAGGTGTTAAGCCTAGGTCAATATTTCCTGAGACAAACAAGCCAGGAGTTAGCCACCTTTCGCTTAACTCTCCAATCCAGCGAGGCTAAAACGGGGAGTTGATGAATAATAACAGGCCAGCAAACTGTGATATAAAAATTAGCCCATGCCAATCATCCGGATAAGGGAGAGGATGGTTTGAGCAAGTGCCGAAACAGCCTCCCGCTCTTGAAAAGAAAATAAAGCAGACCCAGGAAAATAACAAGGTTATTAATCTTTCATTAAGCTAAGGGGATGAAAAAGAATCACTTAAAATCCCGTTTCTTTCTCTGCTCCATAAGCAGGGAACCCCCTGCCAACTTCAAAGGCTCGCCAAGAAATTAGTTAATATGTTGGCGCGGAACCCAGATTGCAGTTTACATAAGGGGTTTCTTTCGCCTTCTATTCCTCCTCCTCCTCCTCTGAATTTCTTGTCCTCTAGAACAAAGCAACCTCTGGGGGCTTAAAGAGAGAAAGAGAGGGGGAGAAAAAACTGGGAGGGGGGAAAAAGAGGCAGAAACGGAATTGGGACGGACGAGATACAAGAGAGAAAGAACAGCGTGGTCCACAAGGAAGGTTGGATTGGGGTGGTTGGAGGCTGCCAGAAGAAACCTGGATGTTTGGAAGTTTTCTCCATGTTGGAATTCAAAATCCATTCAACAGGGTTTCTTTGACTTGGTTATTTACACGTAGTCCTTGACTTACAGCCATTCGTTTAGTGACTGTTCAAAAGTTACAACGGCACTGGAAAAAAACGTGCCTTTTGGACTGTTTCTTACCCTTACATCTGTTGTAGCACCCCAGAGTCATGTGATGTGATCAAAACTTGGATGCTTAGCAACTGACTCATATTATGACGTTGCAGTTCTCAGGGTCACATGTTCACCTTTGCAGAAGGAAAGGAAAGGAGGAAAGGAAAGGAGGAAAGGAAAGGAGGAAAGGAAAGGAAAGGTAAAGGAAAGGAAAGGAAGAAGAAGGAAAAGGAAAGGAAAGGAAGGAAAAAAATGAAAGGGGGAAAGGAAGGAAAGAGGAAGAAGAAAGGAAAGGATTCTTAGCAAGCCAGGATAAAATTCACCCCCCCCCCATTTCCCTCTTTTGCTAATAGATGATAAAACAGCATGCGTCAATTCTTAATTACTAGATTGCGACTCACAGCAGAGAGAGACAGAGAGAGACCAACATTTCTCTCCCCCACCACCCCCCCCATTTTTTTTTTTTAAGCTGCATGCCTAAGTTATAATCAGGCTTATGACAGTCCTGCTGACTCTCTTCCTTTGATGCTCTTTCTTTGTCTCCGGGGTAAGATCCCGAAGGGAGAGAGTGGGGCGGGGACATAGAGGTGGGAAGGCGGCCTGGATTTTCAGGTGCAAATTAAAAGCTCACCCCCCACCTCACAGGGGGACTGTCCCGCCTTTATCTTGATGCTTTGGATTGCAAAACTAGCCAACCATAGTTTAGCCTAGCATCTTGCATCATCCTGGTTTCTAGAGTTGACCCTCAGAGTCTGCCTCTCCCTGCAAAAAAGCTGCAGAAAGACCCCCAGAAAACTTATCCAATCCCTTATTTAAAAACACGCTCGTTATTTACGGCCCAAGAGAATGGCATAAAAGACCCAGCGAGGAGTACAAAATCTGCAAAGAATTTTTTTTTAAATGGCAATAAACCTTCAAAACTCGAAATTTTTCTTAATTTTAATCCCTAATTCTTCATCTTTACGTCAATTTGTTCAGATTATTGTCTTTTTTGATTGTTTGGATAAGATAACAGAGTCAGTGAAGAATGAGACATCACATATCTTATAGATACTAAAATAAAAATTTTGGGAGTTTAACCGAGTCTTAAGAGGATCAGGTAGTGTTTAAGAGCTATTTGATAAAAAAGGTGAAACACCAGAAGTAAAATTGAATCTCCAGTGTACAATCATGGTAATCCATTTTATCATCTGGACTAAAACTACCAGATTTAAATTCTCTTGACCCTTGCAAGGACTGCGTTCAGAATCCACACTTGTGCCCTTGACTCTCACATAACGTTATCAAAACAAATGTTTTGTTTTTCAAAAGTTGTTTCAACAAAGCCTTTCTGTGTTTTTACACAACTGTTTTGACAATGCCCTTCAACACCATTATCTCACCATTTTCTAATTCTGGAAAGTGGGCATAAAACCAGACCAGGCAAAGCTCCCTCCTTCAAAATTAATCATAGTAATAAAATGATCGCAATTCATCTGGGATAGATCCGGGTCTACTCCAGGAATACAAGCCCCCAAAGTGAGGATTTGGCAGAAATCCAGCATTAGGATACTTACCCATGTATCACTGGTGGGGAGGTGAAACCCGCGGTTTTTTTGTTTTTGTGTTTTTGCCTTGATATTTTGCACACTCACCGCGCCCAATTTCATTCCAGGAAACTGCTTATCGTTTTGCAAGCCACCCATATTCAAACAGTGAGATGGACAACATATATAATTTTAATAAATCACCATAAACTTTTGGCAGCAGTTTTAACGATTGAGGAAAACTTCATTGGCTTTTAGAGCCTTTATCAAACAAGGTTGTGAAAAACCATGATCCGAAAAATGAACCTCCAAGGGAGCAAATCACCGAAGTCAGTTTACAAATTGATTTACTCGGAGCTGCTCCCTAGAGATCATTTTTAAACGTGTTTGTACAACCTTTTCATCAGAGAATGCGAAGAGGGAAGGAATTTCTTACCCAAAAAAGTTTTTTTAATTTTTAAACAACAAACATAAACATAAAACACGCAGTAAAACCTTCTTTCAATTATACATATTCGGGTTGTTACATTTTCCTGGCACAATCTCTATCTTTTCCTCTTCAATTTACATCATATTGCATTAATCATTTCCCCGTCTATTAATATTATATTACATCTCATTAGAACTTTAATTTCAATTCACATTATCCTTTAAGCAATCTCATTTTCTACAATTTTGATTCTTCCAAAGAAGCAATTGTCACATATCATTGTTTTTATATTATACGTCAATGTCCGACTTTTTCTATCTAACCATGTGATACAATAATTTCCTACTTATAGTACTCTTTTTCTTCTTTGTTCTCTATTGCTATGTTACTCTACTAAACTTCAGGAGGGGCAAGAAGGAGAAGAAAAACAAAGCAAAAGGGAAGTTAAGGAAACCGGAAATGCTGAAATCAATAATAAAGCCAATTTAAAAAGTTTATAAACAGATAACGACACCTCAGGAATGCAAAAATCAAAAATTGGTGCCATCCAAGAGGGATTGTCTTAAATGCAAGTTGTAGCTCGTCCGCCCTGACCCACTTTGCAGGGTGCGTTGTTGGGGAAAAGACAGATAATAAAGTTGAAA
>CM042836.1:175341499-175576136 GCA_023653725.1 Bungarus multicinctus
TCTGGAAAGACATGGAAACATTTCCCCTGAACAAAATTCTACAGACAGAAAAATTAAACCAAATCCTGGCAACCCATTTCATCTCTATTTCCTTTGGGAGGAAACTCTAAGGATATCTTTTTAAGAACTGTCAAAACTCACGAGTCCGTCATAAATTATTCTTTTTCATTACTCAACTTATTAAGTAGGCTGTTCGGGATAATGGCAGGGAAAAAAAATCCTGTTTTAATTCCCACTGTATTTTATACAAGCGCCAATAGAGACCCAGGTTTAAGCCAGCATTCTCTTTTGTACAATGGTGGGCAGTCTTCACCCCCGTCCCCCAATTCCAAAGTTAATTACAGGTGGGTCCCCAACTTACCACCAAAATTTCCGTTGCTAAGCGAAACAGTTGCTGGGTGAGTTTTGCGCTGTTTTGTGACTTTTCTTGCTGCCATTGTTAAGTGAACCAATGCAGTTGTTACGATAGGAACTTGGTTGTTTCACACTTATGATTGTTGCAACATCCCCATGGTCACATGATCAAAATTCAGACGCTCGGCTCACATTTACGACGGTTGCAATATCCCGGGGGGTCATGTAATCCCCCTTTTGCAATCTTCTGATAAGCAAAGTCAATGGGGGAAGGGCCAGATTCACTTAACAACCAGGTTACTAACAACAACTGCAGTGGTTCACTTAACGGTGGCAAGAAAGCTCGTAAAATGGGGCAAAACTCGCTTAGCGACTGTCGCACTGAAGAACAGAAATTTTGTGGTCCTAGGTCAGGGACCACCTGTAGTAAGCTCCAAGCCAACATCCAACCATCTTTGCAAGTGAAACCACAGCAGATTCTATCTTTCATCCATCTGTAGGCACCGAAGCCTAGATTGTTCTCATCCAAGAAGCTTTTTCAGCTCTGACTGGATGGTGGGGAATTGAAGGATTTATATTCCTTGCAGTCAGCTGGTCATTTGCATCCTTTTAGAGAGTCATTGAGGCCACTTGGAGGCTTATTGGTGTCCTCAGAGTCACCTGAGTAGTGCAAATGGATGTGGAGCCTTCTAGAAACTGTTGAAAGGACTGTGCTGTAGACTGGAGATAGATGATGTTGTATCCCTCCCTCTCTGTTGAGAGAGGGCTGTTCAATTTTGATGTAGATGGCTTCTTTGACCCCTCTTTCAAACTAGCAGTCCTCTCTGTCCAAAATGTGGACTTCAAAAGAGCGGCCTTTGCTTTTTAAATGCAGATGCATGGCTGAATCTAGTCCTGTTGAGTTTCTTCTACGGTGTGCCATGTGTTTATGAAGTGGTTGTTTTGTTTCCCTACTATACAGATCTGCTTCTATCCCAGGGCAGTAGCTCTTTTGAATTCTACTGTATAGTGCAGTGTTGGTGCGGTATCGGGGGTTTCGCTTCAATGTGTGGAGTGTGAAGGATGTGTGTTTGTGTTTATTTTCATGGCCATGATGTGCACTGAAGAGGGTGCTTGATTTCGTTGTACAAGGTGCAATTACAATAAAGTAAACTAAACTAAATCTAAACCTAAACCTAAACCTAAACTAAATTCACTGCTGTGAGGATTCCGGCAGTTACCCTATTTAAATCATGAGTCTCGAGCCAAACTTCCAAAACTTAAAACAGGATTTATGGGGAGTTAACATTTCTGACATTGCCTAGGTGTAGCCAACTCTGAGACACATCATTCATTGTCACCCTTGACCCTGATTTTCCCTCCATGCCCTGGATATATTGTAATTCATATTTTCCAATGGGACACATCCATAGCCAAGAGTCATCAAGAGTCAGTTTCTGGGGCAAAAACTTCAGTCACCTAGTTAGTATCTTTGAAAACATTTGTGAAATGCACTTTTGGTTTGCAAGCTGCTGCACTGCTCCCCCCTCCCTTTTATGTTGGCAACTCTAAAAAGACCAGAGAAATATTTTATGAGTTGACAACTGCATTATACCACATATACCATACCATTTCTTGGATGAGAAGTGAACTGGAGAAGCTTCTTGGATCAGAAGTGAAATGTCTTCAAAAGAAAAACCAGAAAGTCCAGTTGCCCCTTGAAAAAGCACCTCTGGGATGGCTGAGAATGTCCCTAGGTGTTAAGCCTAGGTCAATATTTTCCTGAGACAAACAAGCCAGGAGTTAGCCACCTTTCGCTTAACTCTCCAATCCAGCGAGGCTAAAACGGGGAGTTGATGAATAATAACAGGCCAGCAAACTGTGATATAAAAATTAGCCCATGCCAATCATCCGGATAAGGGAGAGGATGGTTTGAGCAAGTGCCGAAACAGCCTCCCGCTCTTGAAAAGAAAATAAAGCAGACCCAGGAAAATAACAAGGTTATTAATCTTTCATTAAGCTAAGGGGATGAAAAAGAATCACTTAAAATCCCGTTTCTTTCTCTGCTCCATAAGCAGGGAACCCCCTGCCAACTTCAAAGGCTCGCCAAGAAATTAGTTAATATGTTGGCGCGGAACCCAGATTGCAGTTTACATAAGGGGTTTCTTCGCCTTCTATTCCTCCTCCTCCTCCTCTGAATTTCTTGTCCTCTAGAACAAAGCAACCTCTGGGGGCTTAAAGAGAGAAAGAGAGGGGGAGAAAAAACTGGGAGGGGGGAAAAAGAGGCAGAACGGAATTGGGACGGACGAGATGACAAGAGAGAAAGAACAGCGTGGTCCACAAGGAAGGTTGGATTGGGGTGGTTGGAGGCTGCCAGAGAAACCTGGATGTTTGGGAAGTTTTCTCCATGTTGGAATTCAAAATCCATTCAACAGGGTTTCTTTGACTTGGTTATTTACACGTAGTCCTTGACTTACAGCCATTCGTTTAGTGACTGTTCAAAAGTTACAACGGCACTGGAAAAAAACGTGCCTTTTGGACTGTTTCTTACCCTTACATCTGTTGTAGCACCCCAGAGTCATGTGATGTGATCAAAACTTGGATGCTTAGCAACTGACTCATATTTATGACGGTTGCAGTTCTCAGGGTCACATGTTCACCTTTGCAGAAGGAAAGGAAAGGAGGAAAGGAAAGGAGGAAAGGAAAGGAAAGGAAAGGAAAGGAAAGGAAAGGAAAGGAAAAGAAAGGAAAGGAAAGGAAAGGAAAAAAATGGAAAGGGGAAAGGAAAGGAAAGAGGAAGAAGAAAGGAAAGGATTCTTAGCAAGCCAGGATAAAATTCACCCCCCCCCCCATTTCCCTCTTTTGCTAATGAGATGATAAAACAGCAGGCGTCAAATTCTTAATTACTAGAGGCGACTCACAGCAGAGAGAGACAGAGAGAGACCAACATTTCTCTCCCCCACCCCCCCCCCCATTTTTTTTTTTTTAAAGCTGCATGCCTAAGTTATAACTTCAGGCTTATGACAGTCCTGCTGAGCTCTCTTCCTTTGATGCTCTTTCTTTGTCTCCGGGGTAGATCCCGAAGGGAGAGTGGGGCGGGGGACATAGAGGTGGGAAGGCGGCCTGGATTTTCAGGTGCAAATTAAAAGCTCACCCCCACCTCACAAGGGGGACTGTCCCGCCTTTATCTTGATGCTTTGGATTGCAAAACTAGCCAACCATAGTTTAGCCTAGCATCTTGCATCATCCTGGTTTCTAGAGTGACCCTCAGAGTCTGCCTCTCCCTGCAAAAAGATGCAGAAAGACCCCAGAAAAACTTAATCCAATCCCTTGATTTAAAAACACGCTCTTTATTTACGGCCCAAGAGAAATGTCAGTAAAAGACCAGCAGAGAGTACAAAATCTGCAAAAGAATTTTTTTTTAAATGGCAAGAAAACCTTCAAAACTCTGAAATTTTCTTAATTTTAATCCTAATTCTTTCATCTTTAATGTCAATTGTTCAGATTTATTGTCTTTTTTGATTGTTTGATAAGATAACTAGAGTCAGTGCAAGAATGAGACATGCGACATATCAATTAAATAGATAACTAAAATAAAAATTTTGGGAGTTAACAGAGTATTGAAGAGGAAGCAGGTAGTTTTTAAGAGCTATTGATAAAAAAGGTGATAAAACCAGAAGTAAAATATGAATCTCCAGGGTACACATCATGGGAATCCAGTTTATCAATCTGGACTAAAACCAGATTTAAAATTCTCTTGAACCTTGCAAGGACTGCGGTTCAGATCCACACTTGTGCCCTTGACTCTGCAAATAAAGTTATCAAAACAAAAGGTTTTGTTTTCAAAAGTTGTTTCAACAAAAGCCTTTCTGTGTTTTTACACAACTGTTTTGACAAATGCCCTTCAACAGCCATTATCTCACCATGTTTATAAATTCTGGAAAGTGGGCATAAAAACCAGACCAGGCAAAGCATCCTCTTCAAAAATTAATCATAGTAATAAAATGATCGCAATTCATTCTGGGATTAGATCCGGGGCTAATCCAGGAATACAGCCCCCAAAGTGAAGGATTTGGCAGAAATCCAGCATTAAGGATAAATTTATCCCATGTATCCTGTGTGGGGGAGGTGAAACCCAGCTGTTTTTTGTTTTTTGTTTTGCCTTGATATTTTGCACACTCAACCGCCAAATGTCACTTCCAGGAAACTGCTTATCGTTTTGCAAGCCACCCAGGAGTCAAACAGTGAGATGGACAGCATATATAAATTTAATAAATAAACACATAAACTTTTGGCAGCAGTTTTAACAGGATTGAGGAAAACTTCAAATGGCTTTTAAGAGCCATTGATCAAAAGGTTGTGAAAAACCAGGATCGAAAAATGAACCTCCAAGGGAGCAAATCACCAGAAGTCAGTTTACAAATCTGATTTCTCGTGAGCTTCTCCCTAGAGATTCATTTTTAAACGTGGTTTTTACAACCTTTTCATCAAGAGAAGGCTGAAGAGGGGAAGGAACTTTCTTCCCCAAAAAAGTTTTTTTTTATTTTTAACAACAAACATAAACATAAAACAACAGATAAAACCTTCTTTCAATTATACAGTATGTCGGTTGGTACATTTTCCTTGTGCACAATATCTATAGTCTTTTCCTCTTCAATTTACATTCATATTGCATTAATCAACTTTCCACGTCCTATTATATTATTATTACATCCTCATTAGACTTTAATTTCAAATTCACATTATCCTTTAAAGCAAATCTCAGTTCTTACTAATTTTGATTCATTCCAAAATAATCAATTGTAACATATCATTGTTTTTATATTATACTTCAATTTCCTACTTTTCTATCTAACCATTGATAAAATAAATTCCATATCTTATAGTACTCTTTTTCTTCTTGTTCTCTAATTGCTAATGTTAATCTACTAAACTTCAGGAAGGGGAAGAAGGAGAAGAAAACAAAGCAAAGGGAATGTTAAGGAAACCGGAAATGCTGAAAAATCAATAAATAAAGCCAAACTTTAAAAAGTTTATAAACAGGATAAACGACACCCAGGAATGCAAAAATCAGAAAATTGTGCCATCCAAGAGGGATTGTCTTATGCAATTTGTAGCTCTCGGCCTGACCCACTTTGCAGGGTTGTCGTTGTGGGGAAAATAACAGAATAATAAAGTTGAAAGGGACCTTGTAGGTCATCTAGTCCAAACCCCCACCCAAGCAGGAGATCCTACACCATCTCCATCAAATGGCAGGAGGAAAGTGGGTGGAATATATTTGTGTCTCGAGTTATTTCTAAAAATAATAAAGGCGGGATGCAAATAAACAAATAAACATCTTGAGCTTTGGAAGGAATGCTTCTCGTATCTATCTCTTTCCCCATCGCCTCCTAAAAATTGCCCCAAATCTGTTACAAGGAATTGTACAGGTTTGTTACAAGGAATCTGAGAAAAAAGCACAGAGCCCAACCCTTATTTGAAGTGATGGGTTGCAGAAAAATTGGTCCTTCCTTGCAGGGCCAGGCTGGCATTCCTTAAAAATTTTAATTTTAAAACTGGAAAAGGAAGCTGCAAAGGGATGGGCTGGAGAGAAGCCCTTCAAATAAGCATCTGGCCAGTTCTGAAGGGAGCAGCTGACCAACAACTGAAAAGCAGATTTGGGGACCCACTTTCTCCAAAATCCAGGAACAGCAAAGACCAGTATTTGAGTTTCCAAGATTCCAAGCTTGCAAGAAAGATTTCTGGAGATTTTCTGCCCTCTGCTGGGAGACCCATGGACCTGTCTGGCTGGAGAAAAGAGATTTTAGAATAAAATAACAGAGTTGGAAGGGACCTTGGATGTCTTCTAGTGCAATCCTCTGCTTAGGCAGGAAACCCTACACCACTTCAGACCAATTGTTATCCAACAACTTTTTAAAAACTTCCAATGTTGGAGCATTTGTTCTGGAGGCAGGTTGTTCCACTGATTAATTGTTCTCACTGTCAGGAAACTTCTCCTTAGTTCTAAATTGCTTCTCTGCTTGATTAGTTTCTACCCATTGCTTTTTCTCTTGCCTTGAGTGCTTTGGAGAATAGCTAGACTCCCTCTTCTTTGGGGCAGCCCCTGAGATACTGGAAGCCTGCTATCATGTCTCCCCAGTCCTTCTTTTCATTAGACTAGACAGACCCAATTTCTGCAACTGTTATGTCAATATGTTGAATTTTATGCTTGACTTTATTGCAATCGTTAAACAGTACAACAGAACTGAGATTCTTCAACTATTCACAATGTCCAAAATTACATTGACAAGGTCAGGAAATCCAGCGAATTATTATCCAGATAATTAGAACACATAGAATGACAGAGTTGGAAGGGACTTTGGAGGTCTTCGAGTCCAGCCCTCTGCTCAGGCAGGAGAGCTTCTACTTTTCCAATATATATATATATAAAATTAATTATAATTAATACAGACATCCACAGGTCTTTCCTGAGGCTCTTGGGAGAAGGCTGTCCGTGTGTTTGTGGCATATTTGCAGTGATGGGAAAGCAAGCAGAATTGGCATTTAGAACATAGAATAAGAGGATTGGAAGGGACCTTGGAGGTCATCTAATCCAACCCCCTGCTCAGGCTGGAGACCCTATACCGTTTTAGACAAATGGCTGTCCAGGTTCTTCTTGAAAGCCTCCAGTGATGGAGCATCCATAATTTATCACGATTTATGTTAACCTATCCAACTAATTATGCTTTATTAATTGTCCAGCTAATTATTATTATAATGTACAATTTGTCCAGCTGGTGTCATTTATTGTAATCCAGACTTTTTTTACTTTAAGTCAATAAAGAAGAAAAGACAGTTGGGTTTTGCAGATGACTTTCCACTGATGTAGAACGACCGTAAATAAAAGCCAAACTTTGAAAAGTTTATAAATGGGATAAACCGAACACTCGGGAATGCAAAAATCAGAAAAGTGTGCCATCCAAGAGGGGACTTAAAATACAGACTAAGAAAAGGTAACTTAAACCAATCCAAGTGCAGAAAAATGACACCAAACAAGAATGATCTCTAAACTTTTGTAACTTTTGACTTAACAATACTCAACAGGGGTCTTCAATCTTGGTAACTTTCAGTCTGGAGGACTTCAACTCCCAGAATTCTTCAGCCAGCTGGGGAATTCTGGGAGTTGAAGTCCACAAATCTTAAAGTTGCTAAGGTTGGAAACCCTTGCTCTAAACAATACCCGTCTCCAAACATACAAAAATAACCACGAACTGAAGGCAAAATAACACCAACTTATAAAATAGCCTAAAACAGGGCAACTTTAAGACTCGTGGACTTCAACTCCCAGAATTCCCCAGCCAGCTCTCAGGAATTCTGGGAGTTGAAGTCCACAAATCTTAAAGTTGCTAAGGTTGGAGACCCCTGGCCTAAAACACTCATACAGGTAGCCCTGGACTTAACAACAAGTCACAACGGGCCCTGGAAGAAGGGACTTATGACTGTTTCTCACACTTATGACGTGGTCACGTGAACAAAATCCAGACGCTTGGCAACTGGCATGGACTTAATGACGGTTGCCACCTCCCGGGGTTACGCGATTCCCTGTTTTGAGACCTTCCACCAAGCCAAGTCAATGAGGAGGCCAGATTCGCTTAAGAACCATGTGACTCACTAAACGCAATGATTCGCTTAACAACCGCAGCAAGAATGGTCATAAAATGGGGCAAAACTCACTTAACCAATGTCTGAGCAAGAAAAATGTTGGCCTCAATGTTGAGAGGATTCCATGTCATGAACCTAATACAAACTAACATCCCTGAAATAATTTTCTACTTAATTCTTATCAACACCTTCCTATAAATTGGGGCATGTTTGTGGTGCAAAAAGGCACAATTAAACTTTTGGTTAAAAAAAAAATCTACAATATTCTTTCACTGGAATCCAACGCAGCTTCGTCCTCGCATCCCAAAATTATTTAATAATGATAATAATAACAAAGGCAAATTTGTAAGCAAGCCAAAAGGTTTCCCTATCTTCTGCTTTTAAATAAACCTTCGGGAGTTTTCGGGCTTCTTCGGAAGCTTCCGAGTCTCAGGAGCTTCGGTCTTTTTCGGCTCCGTCCGCAGGGGGAGGGGAGAAGGAGGAGGGAGCGCGCGAGACGCCGCTCCACCAATGGGAGCCCAGAGCAGGCTTGGAAGTAACGGTCACGACGGGCACATTGTATACCGTCTTCCTCCGAGAGCGGTGGGGGTGGGGGAGAAAAAAAATAGTCCCCGGCGCCTTTGCTTTAAAAAGCAAGCCGTGGCACGTGGTACAGAGCGCGGAGTGATCCTTCCGTGTGTGGCGGCTTTTCAGCGTTGGAGGGAAAAGCGAGCTCCATTTGAAAATCGTGCTTATTGTTAGTTTTTGTTTCGTGTTTTTTTTTTATTCGAAGCTTTCTTTGGTTAGTGTTTGTTTTAATTTATTTTTATTCTGTGAAAAGTTCTGCGACGATAATCGCTCTGGTTATTCCTTTTGCTGTTTCCCTTTTTTTAAATTCCCAATTTCAGCTTATTTTATTCGTAATGGTATAAATTTACTTAAGGATTTGTGCTGTGAATGGGGATGCCAGGAACGAAGTTGCATAGCATTAGTAGAGAATTATGTTTTTTTCTAGTGTGTTTCTCTTACAATGAAAAAATGGCTATAAAATAAAATAGCTTCAATTAAATTCAACTTAATTTAAAAAAAAATAAAGAGTAAAAATGGAGTGTTTGCAACCTGCATGTACAAAATGGGGAGGGGAGAAAAAAAATTGAAAACATTTGCAAATGAAGAATAATCCACTGCTTTCAAGGCTATGTTTCCATTTGTTAAAAATAGTCTCATAACAGAAAAAAGTAAAACAAAAAAACCACTTGTCAAGGAGCAAAAGAGTTTATAATTCTAAAATATAAAAATCATTTGTTAGTTACTAACAAACTTACTAACACTTGTTAACATTGTTAATTATTTAATAATTTAATGGTTCATTAATGAGTTAATATCTTAATTCTAGTGTTTTAAGACTGTTAACAATAGCCTTATTTTAAAAAAAATAATAAATGAGAAATTGTTTTACAATGATGCCTAAAATCTAAAAGTCATTAGTTCATTTAATTCAGTGGATCACTCAATATTTTAATTTATCCTAGTGTTTTCAAGTGTTTCTATAGTCTTTATCATTGTCATTAATGAGTGGCTTAAATGAATCAAACTAGGTTTATTATATAAAACTACGTTGATTCAGAATAATCTTTTAAGTTTGGGTATATATAAATATATCTTTGTAAAAGGTGAGAAAAGTGGGAAACCCACCCCATCCCAACACACACAAATTATGAATTGAGAGGAATACTATAAGCAACTAGTGGTAGTAGTTCCTATTTACTAACAATTTGGGGAAGTTAACATTGTTAAATCATTTTGTGTATATTTTTGAAAACAGGCTTTGTTTACCTGAACAGTGCAGTGAAGAATTTATTTAAATTGTCTTTGTAAGGATAGGTAATAATAAGACTTAACCAATGGGTATATCATACAAATGAAAAATATTGTTTAAAAAACAGATGAGGTATCCTAGGTGTTTGGGGAGTTGTAGTCCAAAAGGAAGAATGTTGGTTGGAGTGCTCCAGTATTTTGCTTTTGTGTGTCTCTGGGATTCACATTAGAATTGTCGTATATGCAAAAGCCCATATCGCCATTCAACTGGGACAGTTGCATATTTAATTGCTACCCTTTATGGGTATCTGGGTTGATGTTCCCAGATTGGTTCACATCAAATCAAACATTTGATACTAGTTTAAATATTGGTGGTGAAGGCTGTTAATCATCTAGCACTTAGCTCAATTGCCTGCAATTAGTGCAGGTTCAAATCCCACCAGGCTCAAGGTTGACTCAGCCTTCCATCCTCTTGGGGTAGTTAAATTGAGGACCCAAGATTGTTGGGGGCAATAAGTTGACTTTGTAAAAAGCCGCTTGGGGGGGGGGGGGGGGGGGGGGCAAAAAGCCCTAGTAATAAGCAGGCATATACAATGAAATGAAGGCTATTGCCGAGCACTTAGCATGGTGCTCTAAAGACTGTAAGCCGCCCTGAGTCTCCAGAGAAGGGCGGCATATAAATAAAAATATATGTTAGACTAGCTGGATACTTGTGCTTTGCTACGAAACTATGTGGTCAGGCTTAATTTTGGGGGAGGAAAATAAGGAGAAAAAAATTCTGCCTCTGCCTACCAGCATCCATCGGTATTCATCTAGCTAGCGTCCTGTCAGTGTGTGAGAGAGTTGAGGGATGTTTGGAACCTGAAGCAGTATTTGCTGTTTGAGCAAGGAGACAGCAAGGAGCCTGGGCATGGCTTAGCTCAGCTGTTCTGAACTAAAGCTGCTTGGTGTTCTGAAACTAAAACTGACACTCCTCTGCTTGTGTTTTGCATTTGGAACAGATTTCTTTTCAGGTGGGGAGGGGGAGTAGAATTCCTTAGCATCAGAGCGTGTTAAGAATAATAATATAGGAAATACTAATGCTCTGATGGTCCTTTCGAAAAATCCTTTCTTGGTGAGCCGCTGGAAGCCAAGAGGAACCCATGTGCCAAATTTCAAGTTTGTAGGCTTTACGGTTCTGGAGATTTTGTGATGATGCGTGAGGTGGTATTTCACTTATATACAGTATATATAGAAAGATTAAATCCCGCTTGAACAATTGGAGTCCCTCCTAGAGGTTTGCAACTTCAAAAACCCACCTTGGAATTTTAGCTTGCATAAAATCTACTTTGGATCTTGCTGGGTTCATTCTGAAATCCTGTGGATTAGTTGGGGCTTGCAGTTATCAGTAAGGGAACCATAAGCCAGGATGTGCTTCAAATCCCGGCTTATACTTCTGTGCTAAAGGGGACATCTTTTAAAAACATGGGGAAGGTTCCCCTGATGTATTAATTAAACTCATTGCTGGAAAAGATGTACTGGAAATGGGTTCAATTTAAAGCAGGCTGTATTTTTTTAACCCCTGGAAATGTGAAAAAGAATGAAAATTACATGTTTGTCTGCCATTACAGCTCATTCAGTGAGACAATGTCTGGGAGAGCAAGATCTCGGGCAAGGGGGCGAGCTCGTGGTCAAGAAACAACCCTCTCTACAGTGGGACCAGCTCCTGTAAGTTTAAAAAATGAGGAAATTTTAAAAACCTTTTTAAAAAGGACGGGTGCTCCTCTGATCACCTATATCCTAGAAGCCCCAACTAGCTTGTTCAGTGGAATGATAAGAACTATAATTCTGGTTTTCCAGGGTCAACCATTGCCTCTGGTCCGTGATATTTACCATAATGTGGTTTGTCTTTCAATATTGAGCAGCCTCCTTTTAAACCAGCATTGCCTCCTCTAGGTTTCTGCGCCTGGATACAGCTCAATAACTCCCCAGCTGCCTCCAGCGCTGCAAGCTGAAGCAGGAAAAGGAGCTCAGGCTGGATATGGCCAACAAATGGGACCCCTGGTATCGAAATCGGAAGGTAGGATTGGTAGCTCAAAGGCAGACACCCTCTCCATGTTCCTGGAGTCGAACCAAAGTTTGAATATACATTGGTGAAATAGAAATAAAAGTGGAGGTGCAGCTATTATTTGGTCTGCTGCCTTTCTGTGGGTTGAATTCCTGTGGCGCTGTATATATTCATCCTGGAGTCTTAGCCATTTGCCTGCTTTGCTAACGAAACAGGAAAACAGTCAGACTCAAAGAGCACCAAGGACCCCAAGTCGTCCTCCTTCTCCCTCTCTGCAACCCCTCCCCCCTTCTAGCACTGATGACATTACCAAGTTGGGTGATGAAGCATCTGCAAGAAAACTACCAAGCTCAGAGAGCACCAAGGACCCCGCAGTTCGGCCCCAAGCTACAAATATTTACACATTTTAAAAAAAACAAAAACCCTAATCTGGTAGGAGTCACATACCTCTCCTTTCAGTGATGGTAATCTTAGAAATGATTTGTTTATCTCTTTATTAATGCCTCCCTGTAAGAAGCAGCTGTAGGAACTTGTTAGGAATGTAAGTAACCTAACAGTTGGGTTTGAAATATATAAACCATAGGGAGACATTTTAATACTGTCTCTTTAAGAGAATTCTAAAATTGTAATTGGGTGTGGTATCCCAAACGGCCATAAGATGGAGCCAGAAACCTGGTTTCGCAGAGCCAGAGAGAGAGTTTTGCTAGATGGTCGATGGTCATTTTCCTGCATTTCCCTATTGATTGTTGCTGATCGTCGTTATTCTTGGATTGATGTGAGTCTATTACTGAACTGTTTTTGATACTGGACTTCGTTACTGGATTATCCCTGGACTGAAAACTGACTGCTATAAACCATGTATAACTTGGACTGTGTTGGACTTTGCTTAACTGTATACAGGAAGTAAAACCTACATTTTACTATACAGTGTATCTGTGCTGTGTGTGTTATTCAACATTATTCTCAGTACGTCTCCCTGTGTGCACTCATTCTCCTAATGGGGAATTACTTCAACAGAGCTGACCTAACTAATCATGAAATTGATATGGTGCTTCCTCTCTGGGTTGCTAAGAGGCAAGTCTTGTGATCCAGTTGATCAGGGTTTCTTACTTCTATGTCATCCCCAGTGGGTCACTTTTAGATCGTCTTTAGCAACAGCAGCCCACTTGCCCAAAAGCGTTCAGGAGGCAGGTTGTCCAGAATTAACCACAAAGGCAGATTATGACTGATATTTTTTTTTTTGTCCTCTACTTTATAGAACTTAAGATTTCAGCAGGCTTTCAAGAAATGAGTTTGGGAGAACGAGGTGGACGCCGCAGAGACTACCATGATCTTGGTGTAAACACCCGTCACTTAATGGAACATGTCAGAGAATCCAAAACAGGTACTATACGGGATTCTTGGGAAAAGTTCCCATTTTTCTCTTGAGTGCTTTTTCTGTCACCCTTCCAGCCCCAGCAACATCCAACAATATGTTAATCCTCCGTGAAGAAACGCAGGTGTCCCGCACTTGGCAGTTGATGTGTTGCTAGTGCTTTTACTGTTGATGGATTGAATGTATACCAGTCAGTGGCAGAGCTGTTGAAAATGCTTGTTTAATAAATGCTTGTTAAAGAATGGTTGATGGAATTGGGTCTGTGTAGTGGCATGAAAAGAAGGACTAGGGATGACGTGATACCAGTCTTCCAATATCTAAGGGGCTGCCCCCCCCCCAAAAGAAAGGGTCAATCTATTCTCCAAAGCACCTGAAGGAGTAACAAGATTATCAGAGATCCAACTTAGAATTTAGAACAAATTTCCTGACAGTGAGAACAATTAATCAGCGTGGGTGCTCCATCACTGGAGGCTTTTAAGAAGAGAATGGACAGCCACTTGTCTGAAGTGGGATAAGCTTTCCTGTCTTGAGCAGGGGTTAGAAGACCTCCAAGGTCGCTTCCAATTCTGTTGTTCTGTTCTGATAATAAATGGCTAACAGATGGATACCTTTCCACAGGTGTATCGGGGAATTTAATCAGATTAAGCACTAACCACTTCCGGCTGTTGTCTCGCCCACAATGGGCTTTGTACCAGTACCACATTGACTACAACCCACATATGGAAGCCCGTCGTCTTCGGGCAGCCTTGCTATTCCAACACGAGAACTTGATTGGCAAGACACATGCTTTCGATGGGTCCATTTTGTTCTTACCGAAGAAGTTGGAAAACAAGGTACCAGCGATATTCAGTCATAGTCTGAATAGTTCAGATATAGCCTCGGTTGGCTGTGGGCAATTTAGAATTATGGAAAGAGAGTCTTTGAGGTTGAGCAATAGCCCTTTGACTTATGTACCACTTCACAGTACTTTCCAGCCCTCTCTAAGCGGTTTAAAGAGTCAGCCTCTTGCCCTCAACAATTTGGGTCCTCATTTTACCCACCTTGGAAGGATGGAAGGCTGAGTCAACCTGGAGCCAGTCAGAATCAAACTGCTGGCAGTTGGTAGAGTTAGCCTGCAATAACTTCATTTTAGCCACTGTGCTTGTGGCATCAATGATGGGCATTGCACATAGAATAAGAAGCATTTAGAAATTACAAAGTCTTGTCCATTTCTTGATTCTAGTCAGTTTTCTTAAGACTTCTGGTGGTTAAAGTCATCCCATCCTAAAAATAACTATTGGTGATTCTCTTAGGTTATGGAGGTTTTAAGCCAGACACGGCAGGGAGAGACTGTGAAGATCACCATCACTTTAACCAATGAGCTTCCATCAACTTCGCCAACATGCCTACAGTTCTACAACATTATTTTTAGAAGGTTAGCCTTTGCTTCATAAGCATTTTATTTTTATTTATTTATTTTGAGAGAGAGAGAGAGAGCTGGGATTATTAGGATGTCTGCATTAGAGAGCCAGGACATTTTTTTTAAAAGTATGAGAAATCAATTATATTTCTACTAGACAATTTGTAGAATTCATTAATGTGGGAAAGGGTCTGCAAAGATTTTGGTTTTCACTTTTTTTTTTGCGGGGAAGGGAAGACCTCAATTCGAGTTATTGTAATTGGTCCAGACAAACTTTTCTAGTTTTGACCCATTTTCTCTACTGCTGCTGTCATTCAGCATCCTGGCTAATTGGAAGGTCTTCGTGATGGGCATGGAGTTTGTTGATCAATCACCTGGAGCAGGTGGCTTAGCTCAAATTTGGGTGTGATTTCTCACCCAGCAGGTGAATTATTGTTTAGGAAGCCAGAAATCGTAATTACGATTATTTCTTCTCCAACTGTGGGAGAAGAGAAAAAAATAAAACATCTATTGCCCAAAATCAGATTCTTTCCTGCTAAGATCCCTGTGTATAACCTTACTTTCCCATTTCTGTTCTTTCTCAGATTGTTGAAAATAATGAATTTGCAGCAGATTGGGCGTAATTACTACAACCCAAGTGACCCAATCAGTATTCCTAAGCACAGGTAATAAAACTGGAAATGCCTTTATGACCACAACTGGGACCAGAATCAATCTATTACTTACTTCCTTTGGAAGCTTCTAGATACATTCTGCCTCTCCTAACAAAAGATTAGTATTTAGTTCTGCCTTAGATGTTTATTCTGATGCCTGCAGCATTTTTGTATTTAAAGATCTGGGATTACAAACCCAAGCAAGCTGATTTTCCTTAGTGCGACTTGAAATAATCAATTTTAAGGGGGAATCAACCTGATCCATGGACCTTGGTTTTGAAAGCCAATCGACCACCCACATACAATGGGTTTTTCTATTGGAGTTGCAGATCCCTTGCAGAACTTGTTTGCAACATGAGAGGAGTTGCTCCCTGCCGGTTTAAAAGAGAGCAAGTGAATGTCAAGAGTGAACTACTGAATTTTTTTTGTCTTTGACAGGCTGATGGTTTGGCCTGGCTTCACCACATCCATTCTGCAGTACGAGAGCAGCATCATGCTTTGCACAGATGTGAGCCACAAAGTCCTCCGAAGCGAGACCGTCCTGGATTTTATGTGCACCTTGTATGATCAAGTCGGAGAACAGCGGTTCCGAGAATTATGCACAAAGGAACTCATTGGTGTGATTGTCCTTACCCGGTAAACTCGGCTTATTTTGATTTTAATGGTGCAGATCAAAACATTTTGCTTTCCCAGCTAGTCCCTGACTTACCACCACAGTGGGCGTTGGGGGTAGGGTGGAATCAACAGTTCCACTGCTATGCGAGAGGTGGTCATTAGGTTTCAGGCAGGCACTGCTGTTGTTAAATGAATCACATGGTCTTTAAGCAAATCCAGCTTCCCCCATTGACTCGGCTCATTGGAAGACGGTTGAGGAGATCGCAAATGGCGATTCCCCCCAACCCTGGGAGGCTGCAAGCAGAGTCCTTAAGAGAAATTAAGATTGATATTAAGATTTAAGGTGATTTAAGATTAATGAAGCCTTCCAACCTTTGCCCAGGTATAACAACAAAACGTACCGGGTAGACGATATTGATTGGGAATCAAGTCCTAAAAATTCCTTCAAAAAATCTGACGGAACAGAGATCAGCTTTGTGGACTACTACAAGATGGTACGGAGTTTTGGTGGGAATGAAAAGGACCTTGGTTGATTGTAGGTTCCCCCCTTTAAGTCAGTCAGATCTATAATGCAATGCTAAGGCTAGATTTTGATCAGTAAAAGGCATTGATCAGCACATGGATAGTTGTAATTCAAAAAGGCCTCTGGGGAATTCAGTATGTTCAATGGCTCTGCAAGCCTCTTCGTTCGATTACCCGTTGTTCGTGTAATTGTTGAAATTTAATTGCAAGGCTAAGCCTTCAGCCACACACAAAAACAGGGCTTTAAAACTAATTGCTCTTCCCCTCCCCCCCCAATAATTTTGCCATGTGATCTAATTACAAAGGGGTCCCAGAAAGGAAAAGAGGGACCTTGATCAATTGCGTATTGACGAAAGACAGAGTTGACTTTCCCAAAGCTATTTTCCTTTGCAATTTACAAAAATTGCCTTCCCGTCTCGCGAAGCTGCTTCTGCCTATGTAGCTGCTTCTGCCTACTTGCCAAAGGAAGCCTCTTTCCACATTCTGTGTGTCGGATTCAAACAGTTCTGCTCTTTAAAACAGCAATACACCCAAGAAATCAACGACTTGAGCCAACCCGTTTTGATTAGCCAGCCAAAGAGGATGAGAGGCCCTTCAGGTACCTCGGCCGCACCAGTAACACTCATCCCTGAACTCTGCTATCTTACAGGTCTGATTGTTCAAAAATAGCCTTACTTTTCCAATAGTGGGTATTTAATCAATGGAATAGCTTGCTTGCTGGAGTTGTGTTCCATAGCTGGAGGTTTTTCAAGAAGAGATGTTGAACAATGTCCAGGATGGCATAAAGTGGGCAGGGGGTTGGGCTAGAAGATCTCTAAGGTCCCTTCTAGCTCCAGGATTCTTATGATTCACCTTCTGATTTGGAAACGAGGCAGTTTCTTTTTACCTAATGTAACACTGAGAATTATCTAGCGAAAATGATCGTTATATCTCCAGCTGCAGCTGCCTCGACAATTATAAGAAGGGGGGTGTTTTAACTTTAGAGAATAATTCATTTTGGAGGATAATAAATGAGTTGGGTCCTGAGTGCTGGCTTTTATTGATTTTATTGTATGGTCTCCCCCCACTTCGTCCTTTTCCCTCTTTGTAGGCCTGACTAATAAGATGCGAAGCGATTTTAACGTAATGAAAGATCTGTCTGTTCACACAAGGCTTGCACCCGAACAAAGAATGCGTGAAGTTGGACAGCTTATCAATTACATTAACAAGTAGGTTGTCGGAATCTCCCCCCTTCCCCCCCCCCCCCAAAAAAGTGGGCAACTTTTAAGATTTGTGGACTTCAATTCTGGGAGTTAAAGTCCACAGGCTGACCATGTTGGACACCCCTGATCTAAGAGCTCTATTTTTATTTTTGCAGAGATGACAACGTTCAGAAAGAGCTACGCGATTGGGGGCTAAGCTTTGAATCTAAACTGCTTTCCTTTTCGGGGCGAGTGGTCCAATCTGAAAAAATTCGTCAGGGAGGGAAAGTGGTAGGCAACTTTTCCTTTCTCAAGTGGGTTAAAACAACCCTCCCCCCCCAAAATAAAATCCGAGCAGGCTAAATTAGATGAAAGAAAAAGAAGAGAAAAGAGAGACATGGCCAATTGTTAAGTGCTAAACTCCAAGTGCTTCCTTTCAGTTTGACTACAACCCGCACCTTGCAGACTGGTCCAGGGAAACGAGGGGTGCTCCCCTCATCAGCGTCAAACCCCTGGAAAACTGGCTGCTGATCTACACCCGCCGGAATTACGACGCCGCTAATATTCTGGTCCAAAACCTTTTCAAAGTCACACCCGCAATGGGCATAAGAATGAACAAAGCCATCATGTAAGTACCGTCAAGACCCTCATTCTTGGCAGGGGCAGGGAGGGGGCTTCTGAATTTAAAGCTGCCAATTTAAACCACCACTCAGTTTCCCCGCTGGGAATTCCCAGGTGAAGCTAGTACTTGAAAAGGAATGCAGTATTTTGAAGGTGGGGTTTGTAACATTGCCTAGAACAGCCAGGTTAGTAGATACCAGAGAGAGAGAGAAAGAAAAAGAGATAGATAGAGTAGATAGACAGACGGTCCTCAACTGTTCGTTTAATGACCATTTGAAATTATAGCTCTATTCAAAAAAAGTATCCTGCAACCAGTCCTTGCACTTATGACCATTGCAGCATCCCCACAATCACGAGATCAAAATTTGGGTTCTTGGCAGCTGGCAAGTATTTATGGTTGCAGTGTCCCAGGGTCACCTGAGCACCATCGGAAACCTTTCCAGCCAGTTTCCACCAGTGGGAGGAAGCTGGGTTCATTTAGCAGCAAAACAATGTTGTAACATCGGGCATGTCTCCTCACTTAAATGACCACCTCATTTAATGATAAGATGTTCTAGTCCCAATTGAGGTCAAAAGTCGAGGATTTACCTGTATGGCATCAGTTGGCACTGAGTACAGTATTTCTATTGTACAATGTTTCTCAACTTGGACAACTTTTAAGATTTGGTGGATTTCCAGAATTCCCCCACCAGTCCTCTCATTTTCAAGTTATCCAGGTGGAGAAATATCCACTTATGCAGTTAGTGGTAAAAGACTACATCTTTCTTTGTAGGGTTGAAGTTGATGATAGAACAGAGGCGTACCTGAGAACCTTGAAGCAGAAGATTACCTCCGATACTCAGATGGTATGGCCAATGTGATCCCATGAACTGGAATGCCATCAAGGTTTTTCTGATCCCTGATTAAATACAGGATGCAGGGACCCATGTATTTGCTCTGGTTTAAACCTTTGGGTTTAAGTGATTAAAAACCCTCTGGAGCTTTGCTTTAGGAATAAATGGGGCAGCAACCCTGCCAGATCCCATTTTTCTTATCAGTTGATATCTCATGCCAAGATCAAGATTAAATACAATCAAAAAAGGCACATGAAGATGGTTGGAAAATGGAGTAGGAGGAAAGTCCTCTAGAAGGCTTATAAACAGTCTTAGGAAGCCCGCAGAAATCAAAACTTTGTTCTTTCCTTAAATGCTGTTAGGCGAACGTTCTCTAACTGGACCATCTAAATTGCCTTTGAGTGTCTTTGGAAGGATGGAAATAAAGGACTGCGAGGGTCATCGAGAGCACTCCAGATTGACTTGCCTTTAACACCACTGTAAAAGGCAAAAGGCGATGCTGGCTTTTCTGGGGTAGCTCTGCTGATGTAGCCTACGATGCGATTCCCAACAAGTTCTAGAACTCTTGAGGTTTTCAAGTAAACCCTGGGATGGGAGGTTGCACTGACTGTCTTTGCTTCTTCAAGGTGGTGTGTGTCCTGTCCAGTAACCGTAAAGACAAATATGACGCAATCAAGAAATACTTGTGTACTGATTGTCCCACGCCCAGCCAGTGTGTCCTGGCTCGCACCTTGAGCAAGTCTCAAACTGTCATGGCCATAGCCACAAAAATCGCCTTACAGATGAACTGTAAAATGGGGGGAGAACTCTGGAGCGTTGAAATCCCAGTAAGTAGCTTTTTTATTTTATTTTATTTTTCTTTCTCTCTTTCCAGGAGTGTTTAGCTTAGCAGCCCTGTTAGAAACCCACATGAGAGTTAAAACATAACTTAGCTTGTTTTGGGGATGTCTTGAGTTTTGTTCCAGTTCACTGACAATCTGTGTTTGACTTAAGAATCAATTAATATCCCGTCTTTATTTTTGCAAGTAACTCGAGGTGGCGAACAGATTGTCCCACTTCTCTTTTCCCCACAACAACCATGCTGTGAGGTGGGTTGGGCTGGGAGAGAGGGAGTGGCCCAAAGTCACCCAGCTGGCTTTCGTACCTAAGGTGGGACTGGAACTCCCAGACTCCTGGTGATTGGCCCAACGTCACCCAGCTGGCTTTCATGCCCAAGGCGGGACTTTCTACCCTGGTGCCTTAGCCACTAGACCAAACTGGCTCTCTCATGACAATAATTCTCCAATATTCCAGATGAAGCAGCTCATGATTGTGGGCATTGACTGTTACCATGACATTTCAGCTGGACGGCGATCAGTGGCAGCATTTGTTGCAAGTTTGAATCATGGAATGACCCGGTAGGATTGTTAGACCTTTTCAAAAGCTACAAATCTTTTAGGAAAACATATATGTGGCTATGTTGCCATTCAGGGATTGTTTTGCTGTTTCGGGCAATCTTCAAGTTACCACTTATCATTTAACGGCCATTCGGAATGAAAAGTGCCCCAGAAAGAGTTCTTGGCAATCTATAAAGCCCTTCCCGGCTGTTGCAAAATGTCCTCCCTCCTGCCCTGCTATCACATGGCCCTGGTTCACATTTATGACCGGTTGCAGCATCCTGTGGTCGCCCTAACTGATTTGCAACAGTTGTTGCTGATTTTAGGTGAACACCAGGAGAGTCTGTGACAATTCGCCACAGCCAACTTGCTGTGGGACAGTATCAAAGAAATGGTGGAATAGAATAGAATTATTGAAGAAAGGATGCAAAAGGAGGGACAGAATGAAATGTGAATGACAAAATGAAAACTTTTTTATTTTATTTTAAATAATTAAATTGAATTGTTAAATTATCCCAGGACGATTTGGCTATGGCGAGTTGTCCCATTCCAGGCCAAGGAGACTATGGCATATCGGACTTATGACTAGATGATTCTGACTTAACAACCAGATTATTTGCTCAATAACCACTGTAAAATCAAATCCAGTCACATCTGTGCTTCACCTTATGGCCAAAATTCCGGTCCCAATTTTGGCTGTAAGTCAGGGACTTCCTGTATTGTCATTGGCAGCAGGGCAGGAAGTCTCTGGGGATCTGAGCCTTTTTACCTTCTCTTGGCAGTTGGTATTCACGCTGTGTGCTTCAAGATCGTGGGCAAGAAATTGTGGATGGACTCAAAGTGTGCCTACAAGGTAAAATAGCCTCAACAAAGTGTCAGTGTTTGAGAGTTTTATGGCAGTCCTATATTTGAAACATAATCTTGATAAAAGAAGCTAACTTCTTTTCTAGGGAAGGTAAGACTGACTTCTTTTTTGGGTAGGAATCCGGTTTAATTTTTGTAAATTGCTGCCCCGTCTTTCCTTAGCGGCACTCAGGACTTGGTATTCCTACAATGAACACATGCCTACCCGTATCATCGTGTATCGCGATGGTGTTGGTGACGGTCAGTTAAAAACCTTGGTGAATTATGAAATCCCACAATTCTTGGAGTGCTTGAAAACAGTTGGATCTGACTATTGGTAAGTTGGGGGCCTGACAAAGTTTCCTGGGAGGAAAAGGGCTTGGTTGGGTAGACGACCATACTCCAAAGAGCAGTTTGCTTCAACCCCTGTAAGGCCCTTTGTAAACTTGTATGGCTGTAATTTCTTGAAGTAAAAGGATTTCTAGAATAAATGTGATTTGACGCAGGGCTGGACTGTCAGGTATATAAGGCAGCACAATGCAGGCACTGTGAATGAAACAGCCATATCAAGCCTTATTTTTATTCAATTTTCTGAGTTGCTCACACTGGAAATGACTTTGAGCAACATTAGGGACAGCCAAAGAAATAGAAATATTTTTTTAAAATTACAGGAACATTACACTTCGGCATATAAATCTTCCTTGGCTACAAAAGTTGCTGACACCAAATCAGCATATTTGTGATTCTGTATATCTTTTTTGGCTTGTTTGCATGGGCAATTTTATGCACAGCTTTCCTTGTTGCGCATTTTAATTTTCCGAGAACAGCAGAGGATGATCGGTTAAAAGAAGGGAAGTCACATTTAATTTCTGTCTGTCTCTTGAGAAATGTTGAGCGCTTTAAGCAAACTAAACCTTGTTATGCAATCTTCCCAAGCCCCAAACTGACAGTGATCGTGGTAAAGAAACGTGTGAACAGCAGATTCTTTGCTGAAATTGAAGGAAAGCTACAGAATCCACCACCTGGCACTGTTATTGACTTAGAAGTTACCAGACCAGAGTGGTAAGTCAACTGCTGAGTTCAAGGGGAAAATGTACAGATGCTCAAAAACAGGAAGTTGAGAGAGTTCTATTCTTGGGGGGAGGAGTTTCTAATATCTAAGAGGTTCTAATATCCAAAGGGGGTGGGGGTGGTCAAGCTATTCTCCAAAGCACCCGAAGGCAGGACAAGAAACAATGGATGGAAACTAATCAAGGAGAAAAGCAACCTGGAATTAAGGAGACACTTCCTGACAATTAGAACAATTAACCAGTGGGACAACTTGCCTCTGGAAGTTGTGAGTGCTCCACCACTGGAGGCTTTTAAGAAGAGACTAGACAACCATTTGTCTGAAATAGTGTAGGGTCTCCTGCTTGAGCAGGGGGTTGGAGTAGACGATTGCCAAGGTCCCTTCCAACTCTGTTATTCATTGAGGAAGGAATTGGCTATTTTCCATTCTTCAAACCTGACTAGAATTCTTATTTCAAAACAATCTTGATTCTTTCTCATCATACTTATACCAAAGGGCATCAAGATAGGGCAGTCTTGAGTTTCTTTCTCCTTCCTTCTGGGGTTAGGTTGATATTCTCCAACAATTGTTGAATATCTTCTTCAAGTCTTCACAGTACTTCTCTACACCAGTTTTCAATGGAAATTAACATTTTTGGTGTGAGATAAGACCAAACAAAAGGAGAAGAAAATAGTGGGGTGTTTTTTGTCTCATAATTCCTTGTGAGATCCAGGATGCAGAAAGAAAGAACACTAGCCTAGGACAGGGTCAGTTCCTTAGAGAAGTTAAACCCAGTGATGGTCAAGAAATGTAGACACCAGGTGACAAATGTTGACATAACAATTTAAAATAATGTGAAGTCTTTTATCTTAAAATCTACCCAAGGACTTTCCATTAGCCATTGAAGAGAGTTGCTCTGAGCACAGATTAGGCCGATCCGAGACCATCACTGGATGGGATCTTCTGATCTCCAGGAGGATGAAGTTCTCCAAGCTTGAACGTATCTCAAGAATGCTTTGATCTGGTTCTCCCCTAGGTACGATTTCTTCATTGTGAGTCAGTCCGTGAAAAGCGGCACAGTTTCACCCACCCATTACAACGTAATCTATGACAGTAGCGCGCTGAAGCCTGACTACATGCAGAGGCTAACATATAAGCTGTGTCATATGTACTACAATTGGCCGGTAAGTAGTAACTTGCCCCCTTAGTGGATCTTCCATGGTTACTTAGACCAACACCAGTTGAGCTGTAGGCTTCTTACTAACCTCAACATTCAAGGGAGGAAACCACCTATATCTTATTCCAGTCCTACCTTTTGTTGCCCAAGAGGTGAATATTGAACCTGGATAGGGAGGGAACAGATTCTATCTACCTGAATGAATAGGAAAGACGAGAAAAAAACAAATACAGTTGTGGTTTTATACTTAGAAAATTCCTAAATGTCTGCAAGTTGGACTAAGTCAATAAAGTAAAGTTACAAAAATGTAACTGGACCAGCAACTAAGTGGTTGCATTTAGATATTGTTACGCTCTGCAGCCCAGGAATGTCCATACCAACATTTCTAATGTTGCTGTAGGTGAGCCTGCCTCTCATCAATTTCAAAAGTAGTTTTTGATGATCCCCAACCCATCTACAGATGTCTTCTTTATTGCTTGTAGTCTCACATCAGTTTTTCTGGGTTTGAATGAGACAAATCATGGGATGCCTCTTTGGGAAATCTTAAAATCCTAATCATCCTAATCCTCTAAAAGTGACTATATTTTAAAAACTCCATTTAGTGTATCTAGATTGTATCTTCTTGCTGGATCTGCTCCTGTTGAATTATTATTCCATTTTTTTTTTCTTAAAACATCAAAGGAGGTGAAATTCCATTCATTCCTAAAGTCATAGGCCTGTTCAACCACTCTTGAAAGTGTATCCTAAAAACTGAATTCCTTCCTTGATCCAAAAGCATCAAGGTTGAGTGTTTGTTGTGTCCCAGAGTATGGCTGTTACCTTAAAAATGAGGATTTGTGTCTCTTCCTTTCTCTGCAGGGAGTCATTCGGGTGCCTGCTCCCTGCCAGTATGCCCATAAACTGGCTTTCCTCGTAGGGCAAAGTATCCACAGAGAGCCAAATTTAAACCTTTCGGAGAAACTTTATTATCTGTGAGTCTACAAGAGGAGATGGTATAATGGAACGGAAAGGGAATTTGGACCAGAGAGAGTTCTTTTGTTAGAAAAAAACCCCAAAGAAGTACCTTAAAACTCGATTGAGTAGATATTTGGTGCTGTTGTATTACACACATCAATGATAACTATGTCAAGATTATTTTTTTTTATTATCATCATCATTTGTGCCTATATGACTTGGTTAAATTTTTCATCCAGATTAATTTTTACTGGAGCATGTTACTGTTTTGTTGCCAAAATAGTGGTTTCGTCAGCAGAGGCTGGGTGTTACGAATAAAGTTAATTTAATGTCAGTAAAGCTTGTGTGTCGGAATCTGTTTTTCAGAGCGTGGTACCGTAAGGCGTTTTGCTCAGAGAATAAGGGGATGGTGAAGTAGACAAGCTGCCGTGTCATCCTTGCTGTGTCTTTTTACTGTGGCAAGAAAAGTCGTAAAATGGGGCAAAATTTCTCACTTGGCAACACAAATTTGGGGGTTGTAAATTGAGGACTGTAGTCACTGTGTAAAAAGTCTTGTTCCTTTTAGCTAAATTGTACCAAGAAAAAAAGATTCAAAGACACACGAAACAAACTTACCAGGTACTTTATAATCCTTGCTATAATAACTATTTGCATGTAAGAAGTAGGCTAAAATTAAACTTAGTTTCATAGATTAAAGGGAGATTTTGGCCATGGCAAACCAATCGCTATTCTTGGTTAAACATAGTTAGCCAACATGTCTGAATTAGCTTACACGTGGCTAATTGGTTAATTCAGGAGCCACACCCTTCTACAAAATATCAAATTTATTTATATAAAATAATTTACACATTAACAACTGTACACATGCACAGTTGCACACGCCCACACAATACTTTGAACCACAAGTTTAGGCCATTTTTTCCCTTTACATAAATCCAGCACACTATTATTTTACAAGAATTTACATTATATTTCTTTGAAGACACAATGGGGAAAAAGCTTTGATCATCCATATTACAAACCTTCCATCAATTATAAAACAAAGGCAGTCTGAAAAGTATGTATAAACAGTAAAAAGAATATACAAATGGTTACAAAAGTCTTAAACAGCCAAATAATTGTTTTTTAAATTCCCCCAGCACGTACGCAATGGTTAGGCGACTCCGTCTTTCATCTCCAGTCACAAGAAAGGGTGACAAAATCCAACTTTTCTAATCTGAAAGACTTCTTGCTGGCAGTGGCCCAGGAATAATACACAACATTTTTGCGTATTATTTCCTTCTGCGTATTTGACTCAAACATACTTCGAAGCTCAACAATAATGGAAACCCCAAGCAACGGCCACCTTAAATCTGAATTTTTTGTTTCTGCCGTAATCAATTTTGCTTTTTGTTTTTAAAGCTTACATGAAAAGCTGAACAGCAGCACTTACACAGGCGATTGAAAAAAAAATCATTATAATAATGAACTTTTGCACGACATTTTCACACTCCCAGGAATTAATACCGGACACGAATCGGGACTCCCATCGCCTTTTAAATGATGGGCATCTCAGTGAATAATGAAACTGTTAATAGTTCAACACAGAATACATAGAAAGTTTACGCTTGTAGAGTTCAGACAATACAAATAATTGTGCATTTAATAAGGCAAACATCAAGGCTTCTGGCAAACTAGGAGTTTCAAGACCATGGACGCGTCACGTGGTGAAGAAACATGGGGCTCAAAAAACAAAGGGTTCTTTTTTTTTAAAAAAAAAAAGCTTTTAGGGTTCTTTGTTTTCCACTTTCAGGGAAGGGTTTCACCAAAGTGGAAATAGTGAACTTGGGAATGGGGTGGCGGGAGTGGAAATAGGAAGCGAAAGTCCCCTTAGGGTTGGTGCAAGGTTTAAATTCCTTAATCCCATCTTCTCTCTTTAAATGTTTTTGTTTGGGGGGAAAAAAAAACAAACTAACATGCTAGCAAAATGCTTTTCTTTTTTTTTAGCATCATTGCCACGCTGAGCAAGACCAATCCAGAGAAGTTTCTGGAGACAAATCATCATCATAATAATAAAAAGGGGTCGGTGGGTCCTGAAATCCCTAGTTTTTGAGCGTTTCTAGATCGGTCTGCATATGGGTGTTTTGTTTTTGTTAAAAAAAAAGAAAGTCTGATGGTTTTTAAGAGGATGTCCAGATGATTGTAAGTTTCATTTCACGGCACCCAGTCTTTTCAGAAGTTTCTTCCCTTTGGAAAGGAGACCCTTCGTCTTTCTCGAAGAGAGCTCCCTGCCTCGCCTGGGGCTACCAGTGCCCATAGTTGGGAGAGGTGACCCCGAGTGGAGATGGGCTGTGGGGCTTGGTGATCTCCTTGGTGGTGAACCTGTGTTCTCAGGAGGAACCTGATAGGTATATTTGTTAAGTTTACTGAAGGGTTGCAGTCACGGACAACAAGAAAGCTTTTTTCATTCATTAAACCAGGGTTTCTCAATCTTGGCCTGTTGAAGACGGGTGGATTTCCCGCACCCAGAATTCTCCAGCCCACAACTTATCTAGAGCGCTCCAGCCCACAACCGTTCTAGAGCCCACAACCGAGCTAGACCAGGGCTGGGCTGGAGAATTCTGGGAGTTGAAAGTCTGCCCATCTTAAAGTAGTCAAAGTTGACAAACTCGGCATTAAACACACAAACACACACCTCTTTTAGGGGTGGGATTATTTTTCTTTATGCCACAGGACAGACCCGTCTGTTTCCCGGAGTATGTCAAAAGACTTGCGTAAATTGAATTGGGCTTGATATATGTTAAAAGCTGCAGCATAGACCAGCTGAAGTCTTATTATTATGCCTATTTTAAAAGACCAACCTCCGCAAAAGGACTTATTTTAAAGGAGGGATCTGGGGACTCACACGTGGCATATGTCTATGTGGACTAACCCATTTCCAGGAAGAATCATCCGGGGTTACGAAGAATTCAGACTAGCTCAATTCTTGCTTTCCTCCATGCTTCTTAATCCACCCCCCACCCCCACCCCCACCTCGCCTTTGTCAACTTTTAGCATTCTGTCAGGACATATTTTGAGAAGATTGCACACTGGTGGAAAAGGAACAAGAAAAGCAAAAAAAAACAAAACCAAAACAGACCTTAATCACAATCAAAGAAAGCTCTTTGAGACCTTGAGTTCAACGTTTTGGGGTTGGCTGGCAATCTCCACACACCCAATGGCATTGAAGAGGAGAATACCGCAAGAAAAAATGATGGAAAAAACCAAAATGGAGCTCCTAAGAACATCCAACTTCCGTCATGTTATGTCTGTTTGGACATCTCAGTGGGTTCGTTAAGCCAAGGAGGTGCCAAGCTTGCTTTGATCTTCAATCAAGGTCTTGTCTAATGGGAGAGGGGGGAGGGGAGAAGCCAAAAGGGACCCTTTTCTCAGTGCAATCCCAACATACACCTGAAGATACCATCTGTGGAGCATTAATGTGTTGGCCCACCGATCTGAGCGGCACGCTTTCCTTTCAGCTTATTGCATTGGTCAACCAAAGAGCTGCTGAGATGTTGGGGAGAGGAGCACACTTCCATAAGTGACGTAGTTTGAACTCGGCCATGACCAGATGGACAACCACACCCCAGGAGAATTGCTTGGAAGGCAAACTGGCCACTGGTTATTGAAATTTAGCATGCTTTCAAAAGAAGGAACTCAAGTCCTCTTCCCACCGCCGGCCAGGTTGTTTTAGCACAAGCGGCTTGCTCAGCAAACAATGTTGGGTTGTTATTCGATCTCCCCAATTAGCTAACAATGTAATACGCAGCTTTTCTTTGGAATCAAAACACTGGGAGCACTCTATGCAAACAAGCATTAAGGCCAGTAAGAAATATGTTCCAAATAGTCAGACATTTTCTCTCCCTTGGGTGGGCTTAAACGAGCCTTAAGCCCTTGGACGCGTTTCTGCATTTCTTTTTTTATAAATCAGAAATTCTCCTTTCCTAACTTTGTGCCTTCTATTGCCGCTGGACTAGCAGTCCGATGGCTAGTCACCTGGCTGGAGGGGATGGGACTTGTAGTTCCCCATAATTGGAAGGCATCAGATTGGGAAATCCTTGCTTTTCTGGAACCAGGGCTAAGGAATTTGGAAACATATTTCTTTTTTTCTGCCCACGTCATGGGCTCAAGGTGGCTCACATTACAGGAGGCCAACTTAGAGGACTTGGGGTTATCTACTGGTATCTTCAGTTGCACACTTACGTGAAGGCAAGGTTGCCCGTTTTTAAGGTGTGAAATGAACACTCTTCTTCTGGTTCCCAAGCAGATGAGCAAAGAAATAAAATAAATATATATATATACACATAAAATATAATAAGAGAAAAGAACTGCAAGGATGAGAGAAGAAGACACATGAAACCCTTCAGAAGGGAGCATCATTCGGCAGCTCAAAACATCGCTTTGAAATTTTGAAGTTTGGGGCGATGTTCCCCCTCCCCCCAAAAAAGAAGTGCCTGAAGTTTTACATCCATCCATCCATCCATCCATCCATCCCCAAGTCTATTGTCTTAGGTAAATGTCTACAGCAGATCTATAATTTACAGATATATACTGCTCAAGGTGGGGGAACATATATATATATAAAATCAGTGGCTCCTAAATTAGCATGAGATCGATCACTGATGGAAGGAATAAGTTGGTTTAGAGTGAGGAGCTGTTTCGTTTTTTTGTGTTTTGTCTCCCAGCTTCAGAGCGATCTAAAAACTTGGTTTCCAAAAAATGTGTTTCTTAAGAGATCTATCTCTATATATATACATATACATATGTACACAAACACGTTCAAGCCAAACAGAATCTGAAATGGTCGGCAAGGGGAACAAAGCGAAAACAACAGTGTCATTTTGTTTTTTAATTCTCTTTTCTCTCTCTCAATGCTTGCTTACCCTTTTCGCTTTGGTACGTATGGGTGCATCTTGAGGGTACTGTGAGGGCGCGTCGGATAAATAGACTTCTACATCATCAGGCACTTCTTCAAGAAAGTTTGAAGGAACGAGACCCATCTGGTTGTTCAGTTCCCCCTGAAACATGGAAATGGAAAGAAAAATGAACGAACAAATAAGGAGAGATTCAACCCTGGAAATAAGGAGGAATTTTCTGACAGGGAGAACAATCAACCGATGGAACAAAAGTTGCCTTCGGAAGTTGTGGGAGCTTCATCACTGGAGGCTTTCAAAAGGAGATTGGAGTGCCATTTGTCGGAAATGGCGTAGGCTCTGCTGGGTGGCCGGGGGTTGGATTAGATGACCTTCAAGGTCCCTTCCAATTCTTATTCTGTTCTGTCTGAGATATCTGACTAGACAGCTACACTAGAAAGAGTGCAGAGAAGAGCAACCAAGATGATGAGGTGACTGGAGGCCAAAGCATACGATGAACAGTTGCAGGAACTGGCCTGGCTAGTCTAGGGAAGAGAAGGACCAGGGGAGACAGGAGAGCAGTCTTCCGGTATTTGAGGGGCTGCCCCAGAGAGGAGGAAGGGGTCAAGCTGTTTTTCCAAGGAACCCAAAGGCCAGACAAGGAACAATGGATGGAAACTGATCAAGGAGAGATTCAACCTGGAAATGAGGAATTTTCTGACAGTGGGGAAAATCAACCCATGGGACAGGAGTTGCCTTCAGAAGTTGTGGGAGCTTCATCATCACTGGAGAAGAGACTGGACTGCAATATGTCAGAAAGTATCCTGCTTGGGCGGGGTGGTGGAGGTGGACTAGAAGACCTCCAAGGTCCCTTCCAACTCTGTTAATCTGAATCTATCTAAGATGATCAAAGGCCTGGAGACTAAAACATGAATGGTTGCAGGAACTGGTCCTGGCTAATCTAGTGAAGAGAAGGACCAGGGGAGCTATGATAGCAGTCTTCCAATATTTGAGGGGCTGCCACAGAGAGGAAGAGGGGGTCAAGCTATTTTTCAAAGCACCCGAAGGCCAGACAAGGAACAATGGATGGAAACTAAACAAGGAGAGATTCAACCTAGAAATAAGGAGGAATTTCCTGACAGTGAGAGCAATCAACCCAGTTGCCTTTGGAAGTTGTGGGAGCTTCATCATCATCACTTGAGCCTCTAGAACAGGGGTGTCAAACTCAAGGCTCGCTTAGAATCTGGCTTGCAGGGCTGCCCTGGAAACAATGAAGGACTGACTCGTGGTTCCTCTGTCAGCAAAACGGAGCCAATTTCGCTGGCAGAGGGCTAGCAAAAAGAAACAAAAACCAAACTAAATAGCAAAACCAAAGGAGAAATGTTTCCCCTTTTGCATTTGAGCAGGCAAGAAAGGGACAGAGAAAGAGGAAGGGAAAGAGGAAAGACAAAGAAAAAGATGGGAAGAGAGCAAGGAAGGAAAAATAAGGAAAGAGGGGAAGGAAGAAGAAAGAAGGAAGAGGGAAGGAAAAAGAAGAAGGAAGGAAGGAAGGAAGGAAGGAAGGAAGGAAGGAAGGAAGGGCATTATAATGAGAGCGAGGGAGGGTCTGAGGGAAGGCCTGCCTTAGCACTTGGCCCTCACAGCTGCCCCCAACACAATGTGAGTGATGTTGAGTTGGCCACACACCCCTGGCCACGTCCCTCCGGCCCCACCCCCTGAGGCCAAACACACCCCTGATGTGGTCCTCAATGAAATGGAGTTTGATACCCCTGCTCTAGAACAATGTTTCTCAACCATGGTGACTTCAAGATAGGTGGATTTCCAGAATGGTGGAATTCAACTCCTGGTGAGCTCTGGCAGACTTAGACCACCTAACTTTCAAGTTCTCCAAGCTAACATTTCTATTGAGTTATAGAGTAATATAAAATACAAAAAGTAAAGTAGGAGAGCAGCGGAAAGGGGAAGGGGAAGGAGAAGTGAGGAAAGATAAGAAAGAAAGAAAGAAAGAAAGAAAGAAAGAAAGAAAGAAAGAAAGAAAGAAAGAAAGAAAGAAAGAAAGAAAGAAAGAAAGAAAGAAAGAAAGAAGCGTTGACCTTCAACTACTTCTGTTACAGTAAAATAAGGCCTGAACATCAAATCACAACTTTTTGCTTTTCCGTAATAAAATAACAAGCCATTTCTATAAAGATATATCAATCGGTAAATCTCGGTAAGTCAAAGTTTCATTCTTCTCCACATCAAGCATGAAGTTCAGAAGCAGTCTCCATATGGAAACAAAAGTACTTATGTTCTTTTCTTTAATCAAAGTGGTCAGTTTTGCCATTTCGGCCAACTCTATCCATTTCTGCCCGCCTAACTTTCAAGAAACACATTGATCTAGGACTCTCGGTCTTCTTGATCATGGCTGGCTAGAGAATTCTGGGAGTTGAAGTCCACCTGTCCTAAAGTTTTCAAGCTTGAGTTCTAGAACTCTCAATCTCGATTATGACCAGCTGGGGAATTCTGGAAGTCCACCTTTCTTAAAGTTCTCAAGCTTAAGAAGTGCTAATCTGGAGTTCTCAATCTGAATCATGACTTGCTGGGGAATTCTGGAAGCCCACTTTTCTTAAAGTTCTGAAGGTTGAAAAACACTGACCTAGAATTCTCAATCTCGATATCATGACCTGCTGAAGAATTCTGGAAGTCCACCTATTTTAAAAGTTCTCGGGGCTAATTTAGAGCTCTTCAATCTCAATCACAGCTGGCTGGGGACTTCTGGGAGTTGAGGTCTGCCTATCTTCAGGTTCTCAAGCTTGAAAAACGCTGCTTTAGAAGTTCCCCCAATGCACTGATTCCAATTTTGGCAAGGTAGACCTTGAAAGACCTTGAAAGGAAAAGCAGATTCTTCTCTCCATGGCCAAGAGTTGAAGGGCACTAAGTTTAAGGGAGTCAAGAAAAAAAACAACAATACTAAAGCTCATTCTTGACCCACCATCCTTCTTGGGGGACATCCTTTCTTCAGGTTCCTGCTTGTCAACCAAAAGGCTTTCCCCCACCATTAATACAGGGGAAGAGCATAAATAAAGCACTTACATAATAAAAACCATCTTCATCAATTTCTCCAAAGACAGTAATGATGTCGCCTGTACAAAATGTGAGCTCAGCCTGCAGAAACGATTAATTAAAAAAAAAACCCATTACTTTCACATCTCTTATTCCAGTGTTTCTCAAATCTTTTGCTCTGAGGACCCCCTCCCACATTTAAATATTAGACTGGGCAACCATTTGATTGGGATGGAGTAAGGTCTCCTACCTTGAGTGGGGAACAGTGGTGGGATTCAAAATGTTTTTACTACCAGTTCTGTGGGCATGGTGTGGCTTGGTGGGTGTGGCTTGGCTTGGCTTGGTGGGTGTGGCTTGGTAGGCGTGGCAGGGGAAGGATATACTGCAAAATCCCCATTCCCTCCCCACCCCACTAACCTGCTTTCCAGCTCTGTTCTCCTGTGCAGGACAACCAAAGGAGACCCAGCCGATCAGCTGGGACTCAATGGGAGGTGGAGAATAGATGGGTTGGCAGGGCCAGTCAGAGGTGGCATTGGCCGGTTCTCCAAATTATTCAAAATTTCCTCTACTGGAACCTGCTGAATACCACCTCTGGCAGGGAGGTGGACTAGAAGACCTCCAAGATCCCTTCCAGGCCAGCCCCATGATTCTATCTTCTAAGTAGCCAGTGATCCAGGAAAAGGTTACTGGACAGATCCGAAACCCACACCATAATTTTCAATCCACCTGTTTTGTCCCCTGATTGGATGCTGTAGCCCCATTTCCCATTGGTTTTTTTTTTTAAATTACAAAACAAAATGTTCTGGGTTTGTGTCCATGACCACAATACCTCCACATCAACATTAGGAGAGCTTTCTCTTGGGTCGTAGTCATACAACGCAACCATTCTTCTTGTGGTTGACCCAGGCGGACGGCTGCTTCTTCGGTTTCTTTCTGTTCCAACCCAAAGAGAGAAAGCAATTGCAACTGTCCTTAAGCGTACAACAAGCCATTAATTTGTAGCATCCTTGGGTGGTTTGGGCTTGGTTGTTTTCTTGCTGATGTTTCATTACCCAAATAGGGAACATCATCAATGCTAGAAGGGAGTGGGACTTGTGGAATGGAGGAGGAAGAGGAAGAAAAATAGGAAGAGGAAGAAAGGAAGGGAGGAAGGAGAGGAGAGGAGGAGGGTGAAGAGGAGGAGGACTGTGGTGTCTAAGCTTGGTTCTTTCCTTGCAGACATTTCAAGACCCAACTAGGCAACATTATCAGTGTTAGAAGAGAGTGGAATTGGTGAAATGGAGAAGGAGGAGGAAGAAGAGGGAGGGAGGGAGGGAGGGAGGGAGGAAGGAAGGAAGGAAGGAAGGAAGGAAGGAAGGAAGGAAGGAAGGAAGGAAGGAAGGAAGGAGGAGCAGTAGTAGTAGTAGTAGAATCACTAGGAAGAGGAGAAGGAGGAAGAGGACTGTGTGGTCCTCAGTGTCTTCTGAACTTGGTTGTTTCCTTGAAGACATTTCATGACCCAATTAGGCAACATCATCAGTGCTAGGAGAAGGGTTTCCTCTCCGTTTATATACAAGTGGCTCACTCTATCAGTGTTGGTGGGAGTGTTGTAGTCCCTCAATATGGATGTTGTTTATTGCTTTATTGTTGATCTGGTATTACAGAGCAAGCCGCTTGTCTGTGGTCTTAATGCTTTCCCAAGCAACGAAGTGTCCTAGTTAAACATGTTGTGGGAACGCAACATAGAGGAGACCTGATCTCAAACGTGGAGAACATTTCCCAACCGTGAAAATAACTGTCCAAAGGGCAACTGGCGGTCAAGCCACCAGTTCCATGCATGTCCACAGGCCGATGCTTACCAAGTTTCTCAATTGGGGTGTTCAGAGGGAGGAACCCTTGCTTCAGAAGATGGTCCATCATTTCTTGATCGTCTGCTTGGATTTCAGAAACCATGTTGCAAGGAATAAGGCCCAGCCTCGCACAAGTTTCCCCCCGATAAAACCCGTCAGCATCTTTGTCCCCATAAACCTTAGATGTAGAAAAGAGGTACGACACAGAAAAGGACCAGCGGTTAGAATTTGCAAAGGTTAATCATGATGTATACCTTATGCCACCAGACTTGAAATTTCAGGCTTAGACAACCTAGAACTACGCCGACCTAAGCGTAGTACATAAAATTTTCTACTACGATGTCCTACTCGCCAATGAGTACTTCAGCTTCAACCTCAACAATACACGAGCACACAATAGATACAAACTCAGGGTAAACCGCTCCAAACTCGACTGCAGCAACAGAGTGGTCAATGTCTGGAACTCACTACCTGACTCTGTGATTTCTTCCCCAAACCCCCCAAACTTTAACCTCAGACTGTCTACTGTTGACCTCACCCCGTTCCTAAGAGGTCTGTAAGGGGAATGCATAAGCACACCAATGTGCCTCTCGTCCCTGTCCTAATGCTCTTTTTTTATTCGTATCCATTTCATGTTTAGTTTAATTTAGTTGACTTTATTGTCATTGCACCTCGTACAACAAAATTAAATACCATCTTCAGTGTACATTATGACTATGAAAATAAACACAAACACACATCCTTCACATTCTATACATTGTATTGTATTGTATTGCATGAATATTGCACCATACAGTAGAATTCAAAAGAGCTACTGCCCTGGGATAGAAGCTATTTTTCAGCCTATTTGTCCTTGTTTTTATTATTCTGTACCATCTGCCAGATGTTCAAAAAAAGGGGTTCCCAGGATGAGATGGATCTTTGAGAATGTTTTGAACTTTCTTAAGGCAGCGGGAGCTATAAAGCTCTTCCAAAGAGGGGAGAGGGCAACCAATTATGTATTCATAATCATGTTTATACTTGTATCTGTTATCTAATACATGCTCAACAAAATAAATAAATAAAATAAAAAATTAAATGTAGCTATCATCTATCATGTAAGTCCTCGACTTACAACCACAATCGAGCCCAGCATTTCCATTGCTAAGCAAGACAGTCAAGTGAGTCTTGCCCCATTTTATGACCTTTCTTGCCACAGGTACGTGAATCAGACAAGACAAGGAAGAATGGATGGAAAATGAACAGATTCAACGTGGAAATAAGGAGGAATTTCCTGACAGGGAGAGCAATCAACCAATGAAACAGAAGTTGCCTTTGGAAGTTGTGGGAGCTTCGTCACTGGAGGCTTTCAAGAAAAGACTCAACCGCCATCTATCGGAAATGGTGTAGGGTCTCCTGCTTGGGTGGGGGGTGGACTAGATGACCTACAAGATCCCTTCCAACTCTGTTAATCTGTAAATCAACCCTACCTTGATAATTTGTCCTTCTTTAAAGGGAAGTTCTTCAGTTGCATCAGGGTTTGGAGACATGGTCAGTGGGTCATAATCAAAGAGGGCGACAAAGATCCGCGTGGTCATCTCTTCTGCTCCAGGGTCAGTTTCTGATTCTTCGTAGATCTCTGGAGACAGGCGGTCACGGCTACTGTACCCATCTGGGAAAGCAGAAAGGTTGGATCAGCAAATTGGTTATACGGAGGTAAGAGCCATTGGGAGTACAGGTAGCCCTCGACTTATGACTGCTATGGAGCCCCCAATTTCTGTTGTTAAGTGAGACATTGCTTGAGTGAGGTTTTTTTGCCCCCGTTTAGGACTTTTCTTGCCTCGGTTGTTAAGCGAATCACCGCAGTTGATAAGTTAGAAATTCAGTTGTTAAGTGAATCTGGCTTTGCATGTCGGAAGGTCGCAAAAGGCGATTCAGTGACCCCAGGACTCTGCAACGATCATAAAAATGAACCAGTGGCCATGGGAATGCTGCAAAGGTCGTAACTGTGAAAAATGGTCAGTCTTTTTTTCAGTGGCATGATAACCTTGCACGGTAACTAAATGAACTGTTGTAAGTTCACTTGACAACTGTACATTTAGTGACTCAAGTTAGGTCCTCACACTTACTACGGTCGTAACATCTGCACGCTCATGTGATCATAATTTTCAATTGGATGGGATACAGCCGGACCTATGTATTTAATATATTTTTAAACTGTATTTAAATTATATTTATTCTTGATGTCAGTTATGTGTTTTTAGTAGGCTGTACACCGCCCCGAATCCCTTTTTGGGAGAGGGAGAGATATAAAAGTTCGAATAAATAAATAAATAAATAAATAATTTAGGTACTTGGCAATTGTCGTGCATTTATAACCAGTCGTTTAGAACAATGTTGCTCAAACTCAGCGGCTTAAAGATGTGTGGACTTCAAATCCCAGAATCCCCCAGCCGGTGTGCTTTCTTCCCTCTAAACTAGCGTTGCAATACAATAAATGCCGCTGTCTGTCACTAGATGGCACTGCAGAATTGCATGTGGATTTTGATCCTAGCTTGTTCCTTGGTTGAAGCGGAAACAAAACCGCATCACCCAGCCTGCTAATGGCACAGTTCCAAGTGATCAGATGTTCCTGGCCAGCACTGCCCCAATCATAGATACACATTTTCCTAGCAAGGAAGGAAGGAAGGCAGGCAGGCAGGCAGGCAGGCAGATGAGAATGAAGGCAGGGAGGGATTGTTTGAAGTTAGGATGGCACTGAAAAATGTAACCTTTGACTGTCACAATGTTCCCCACTGTCACATGATCACAATCCAGGCAACCAGCTCACATTCATAATGGTTGCAGCCTCCTGGAATTACAGGTCACCATTTGAGACCTTCCCAGCCAGGGGTGGGATGCAAATATTTTTATTACCGCTTCTTTGGGCATGGCTAGGTGGGCATGGCCATGTGACTGGGTGGGCATGGCTTCTTTTTTTGCAGCATTCCACCCCCATTGCTCCATTTTTTTTGCCTCCTGGGACTCAGGGAAGCCTCCTGGGCAAAGCAATAAGATATAGCGAGGGGGATCCCGGCACAGCTGATCGTCGGAACAGCTGATTATCGGGAGGAAAAAAAAAGGAAATACCAGTCGGCCGAACTGGTAGCTGTTTTTTTTACTAGCGGTTCGGCCAAACGGTAACATTTTTTACTACCGGTTCACTCGAACTGGTCCGAACCAGCAGAATATCACCATTGTTCTCAGTTGCTTCCAACAATCAAAAGTCAATGGGAAAGCTTTCTAACCCTGCAGGAAAGGTAGCAAGTTGCAATCACGTGCTGTCTGTCAGCTTTAAAATTCAGCTGTCACATTTCATGGAAGGAGGGGTGGAGGAGTTGAAAAGTTCAAGGTTATTCTGTATGTCATATTAAGAAATTCCAGTTGCAGTTAATTGGTTCTCGTGATTTATGAAGTGTAGAAGTGGGAGGAGAGAAGAGAGAAGGTGGATTCTGTGTAATGTGCGAAAAGAATTTCACTTTGGGAAATTGCCTTTGACATGCCAGATCTGTTCCTAAATAAATCAGTTGGAGAGAAAATGTCTCGGAGTGATTGATATCATGGATACTTTCTGGATGCCTTACATTTATTTCCCAAAGTCCACTTTTGTTTTTTAAAGGGGCTTGGTGATACCCCGGAGTTCTTTTTCCAGAGATGGAGAAAGATCAACAATCAGCCAAACTTGAAGATATGCAGGGGGAGAGTATGGGGGCCCTCCCTCCAGAACATCAATTGGATCTGCAAGCCCTTGTTTGGAGGAGATGATGGGTGATTTCAGAATGACAGTAGAAGAAAGAAATGTGGGAGCTATACCGAAGCGTTTCAACTCAAGAAGTTGTTATAACCCAGAGGTAACCCAGCTGTTTGAAGAGAAATCTTCCTCAAGCCCCAGGCATATTGCTATATCTGTCCGATTGGAGGGAGGAGACTATACAGATGCCAGTTGGAGGAAGCCAGAAAGACGCATCAACTGACAGAGGTATGTTGCAGCCTCCGAGGCAATACCCTCATTTTCCAGAGGGAATTTTGCCCCCTGCAGAGAGTATGCCTCCAGGGTAGGGATTTTATCTAGGCCAGGGTTGGATTCAATGCCAATGGCAGCCAGCACCAACACAGCCCTGGTCTGAAGGGGGGCTGCCCAGACAACAGACAGCAGCCACTTCCCCTCCACCCAATCAGGGAACCAGGCCACACCCATCTTCCTCCTGGCAACCACAAATGCAGCTCCAACCAGCAGCAAGGGCACAGGGACTCCTATTCCAGAGAGGCACCACCCAGCCAGGATACAGGGAGTCTACCCAGCCTACATACGCTATCAGGCTGGTTCCTTTCATTCCAGTACAACCTGCAGGGGCCTGGCCTGTGCCACCTTGTCAACCATGACCCAGGCCGCACCAAATAGCCTTTAAGGCCATATTCGATGGCCGCCATGAACATTTCAATTACTTCCTCACTCGAATCCGATCCCATATAGAACAATTTGGAGATCAATACGTCACAGAGTACAATTTGGTTACGTCTATAACAAATGGGATGAATGAAGGGGATGCTTCAGACTGGGTGGCCCAACTACACAACGAACAAGCCCTTGAATTACATGATGTAAACAGATTTATTCAATTATTAAGATTCAGATTTGAAAATCCAGACAGGGTAGCAGAGAATGAAAAGAAGTTAATGGAAATGAGGCACGGCAAGCGACCCTTGTCAGAATTTATTTGGGACTTTAGAAGGGTCACAAGCCACCTTATGGATTGGCCTGAAAGAATGACTTTACGCTATTTTAAAAACACCATTGATCCAGAAGTAAAGAAGGCCTGCGAAATTAGGGGAATCCCAAAGACCTTACAATTGTGGTATGCCGCATCCCTCAGCTTAGATCACAGCATCAACCCACACAGGAAACCCCTTCCGGCAGCCCCGCCTAAGAGAATTGTGGCTAGGAGACCGCTGACCGGATCAGCCGAACCTGCTCGCACCCAACCGACCAGGGTGCTAAAATGTTACTGATGTGGCCGTAGAGCAGCAGACTGTCTGGCCCCTGCTCCTGTACCACAAGCTCCGCAGTCGAAGTCTAATCTAGCTGTTAGAGGTCGGAAGAATCAAGAAAGACCTCCGGCCAGGGGCGGGTTCGCTAAACATAGCTGGGAAAGCCCCCTCTGCACAGATGGGAGCAACAGACCACCAGATCGCCACCACGTCCCTGAGAACCTGACCTGCGAAGATGACCCAATGGTGAGTGATCCCATCATATCTTTTACAGTCAAGATCAAGACTGGGAGTTAGATGCTGTCATTGATACTGGGTGTTCTAGATGTCTTATCGGACTCCCCATCATTGAACAGTTGGGAATAAAGACTAACCCATTTAAACGCCCAATCAGTTTTGAACAAGTGGATGGAACCTTAATTGGGGGTGGGGGGCAGTCACTCAGATGACTGAATTGATCAAGATGGAATTGGGCCCTCATTGCGAACTCATACGCTTCATAGTGGCCCCCAAGATGTCAGAGTCAATCATACTGGGATTTGCTTGGCTAGACAAACCGAAGGGTCCTCGCGGAGCGGGGAGAGGGGGTTAAGGACAATGTGTTAACCCCTCCTTTTCTTTTAGGAGGAGGAGTTTTCAAGGGAGTACGCCTGTCAGCTTTAAAATTCAGCTGTCACATTTCATGGAAGGGCGGGTGGAGGAGTTGAAAAGTTCAAGGTTATTCTGTATGTCGTATTAAGAAATTCCAGTGGCAGTTAATTGGTTCTTGTGATTTATGAAGTGTAGAAGTGGGAGGAGAGAAGGGAGGAGATAAGGTGGATTCTGTGTAACGCGCGAAAAATTTTCACTTTGGGAAATTGCCTTTGACATGCCAGATCTGTTTCTAAATAAATCAATTGGAGAAAAAATGTCTCGGAGTGATTGATATCATGGATACTTTCTGGATGCCTTACACTGTCTTGCTTAACAACCAAGGTGATTCACTTAATGACTGTGGCCAAAGAGGTCATAAAATCAAGAGGAAATCCTATGATGCCTATTTAACCTCCACACTGCTTAATGACCAATTTTTTGGTCCCAGTTGTGGTCGTAAGTCAAGGTACACCACTAATATGTCCCTTGTTTTCCTTTAAACCTCACATCAATTCATTTTGTATTCAGGCCTATTTGCAATATTTGGTCCTTTTGTTTAACAAGAAGTGAATACAATTGTCACTCATCTGCACCAGCCATATTACATGCTGGACTCTCCATCTACGGAATTGTTAAAAATAAGATGGCTATTTAAATCACATGCACACACACAAAAGGTGTGAATTGTGTGAAGTTTGAACTATTTAAAGTCATTTCTAATTATGAGACTTTGCACAAGGGAGAAGTGTCAGCTGACCCTTGAGGTAAGCAAGAGTGAAAGAAGTCGATGTGCTTGCTCAAATTGTGTACGGTAACTATTACAAGTCCCGTGTTAATAAAATTATAAAAATTGGTCACAGCAACCTTTTTTCCAGCTTGCCTTCCTTCTTTGCAATTGTTACCTTTAATATGTTAGTTGAACAGATTCTTGTTTATAGGCTTCAATAAATAAACTATTTTTTTTAAAAAATATCTTTGTTGGTAAATTATAAATTCAACATAAAAAATAGTTTGTTGCGAAAGCAACCGCTTGCAAAGGTTCTTGGATTGGGGCTGAAAGGTAAAAGCGGAAGCAGTATATGTTGTGGCCCACCAGCTGCCAGTGGAGCTGGCACCAGACTCGGACGATGAGGGGGTTGGGGAGGAACTTGGGTCAGTCCTGGAGTCAGGGGAAGGCTCTGATGGATGCTCTGTGTCGGAAGCAGAGATAGAGCCAAGGCCGTCCAACATTTCCCACCTGCCTTCAGAGTCGGAAATAAGTGAGGAAGAAGAACAGCTGGAGCCTGTTCCAGATGCGCATATGTGCAGAGCTGTCGGGAGAGGAGAACAACTGTGGAACAGGGGCCGACTTAGGAAGAAAGGCACACGGGGATGCTGAATGGCCCCTCCCTGGGTAATAAATAGAAGCAACAGGGGAGTGGTGGTTGCAGGATATACTTAGTTCATATTTCTGTTGAAAGATTTGCTTATCAGAGTTCTGCCTCACAGACACTCCTTGCCAAGAATTAATTTACAGCTTTGCGACTGGAAGCTCTCAGCCTGGCAATATCCAAGGACTGATAAGGTCTGTCCTTTGCAATTAACCCTTGGGAGGTCTATTGCCTGGACTTTTCTGTGTTGAATGCCATGAATTTACAGTAACTAAATAAAGAGGGTTTTTTTAGGGACAAGAAGTCTGTTTCTTGGTTCCACTAAGGCTGGGTCAGAACAGTATGCTTCATCCCATATTTGGGCAGACCAGGTTGCCCTGATAGACCGGTTTCACTGGAAAAAACACTTGTTCCCTTCCATTGCATCCAAGCAGGTCTTCAAAGTCAACCTTTTCCTCTAAACTCAGTAACCCCCAACCAAGCAAACGGAGGCATCATCACCAACTCACCCATAGAAGGGACCAGAATGGGACGTGATCTTTGAGGACCGGAAGTGCCATGAGATAATCTTCGATCTGGATGCTCCCCTCGATCTGGCCGCCTGGATGACATGGGGTTACTTAAGAGCTGAAGGTCCACACCAATAGAAAATAAAAGAAGAGAGAATGGGGGAGGGAGAGAAAAACGTTTAAAAGCTACCCAACTGCCCTACAGAAGGTGTGAAAGGCAACAAGGGAGAATACACAATTGCATGGAAGAAAAATCAAATGAATCGTTCTCCGAAAAACGTACGTTCTAAAGGCAACTAAACTTTTCTTTTTTAACTGAAAGGTTAGCTGAAAAAGAAAAGGAAGAAAAAAAGGGGGGAGGGGAGAGAACAGATGCCATTAAACCTGAGAAAGAAAATCACAGAGAGAGAGAAAAAGAGAAAGAGAGGCAGACAGACGGAAAAATTGCCATCCGGATATGGCACATATTTGGCGGACAACAGTCACACATTCAAACAAACAAAAAAAGGAGAATTAAACGTTTTCTTTTGCCTTTGTGGTTGCGTCTTTTGGCCTCCTCTTTGTTGAGAATGCGGCTGTTTCTTGGAACTACGAAATCTGGATGAGCTGGTAGGTTTATCAGCTTTTTCAGAGTTTAGCCTGTCCTATTTGCAGAATATTTGCCATCCTTTGCAGAATATGTGCGGAATATTTGCCTAGACGCCTACAACCTCTTTCCTCTTATCTGTTACTTTCCTGCCGCCTGCCCAACTTTAAAAAAAAATGGTGAAAGAGGCTTTCCAAATTCTCTCAAGGACTTTCAGGGAGAATGGCTTTGCAAATAACCAACCATCGGTTGCGGAAAACAAAACAAACAGAGCACAGCATCAATTTGGTCGATGGACAATTTTGAAAAAGAAGAAAACATTCCACGCATTCAGAATAATGGACTGCTGGATTTCCTTATCACGCAGAGTGGGAATATTTGGAGCATCTCTAGTTTGCTACACCAGGAGCAAACCACGATCCGGATCAATTGGAGAAAATCACATTCCTTAAGTAAGACGCAACATCCATCTACGTCTCAAGGGTTCCAAGTCTTTCCGTTGCCTGAAAAAAGAGGCTAAAACCTAGGGGAGCGGATGATGGGTCTTCCTGCAGGCTGAGAGAGTTAGGAGTTTGCAACTTCAAAGGCAAGAAGAGGTGATTTCTGATTTTGTTCAAAAGAAAAAAAAGAAACAAGCAGGAATGGAAAAATAAAGTAGGAATAGAAGCATATAGTCCATTACAGACGCTGGAGCACCCCAAGGATTGGCGAGAATGTTCATCCTTGAAAATCTGGAATGAGGTTAAAAATGAACTAAACTAAAAAAATAAAAGATAAAACTATTGAAAGCAGACATTGAACGGAAGAAGGGAGGAGGGGATGGAAATACATTCATTGTTTGGTCATGTGTATTTTGTTGTTGTTGCTGAAGGTGTGCATCAAATTATACATGGTTCTATTCTACCGAGCGAGCTCAAAATCGAGAGCACAAATATAAAGAAGGGAAAACAAGAGAAATAAAATCAAAGAGCGACCCCAAATGTCAGGACAATGGCAGTTCAGCTAACCCTTAATTAAAACATTGTTTCAGTTGTCCTTTTAAAGAAAAGAGAAGGGGAAAAAGAGGCAGGTGTTTAAAAAATTTTTTTTATTTATATATTTATTTGTGGCCTGTGGGGGAACAATGAAATCATAATGGACCGACAAGCAATTTAATCTCATTTTATTTTATTTTTTTAAGCAAGGCACAAAATTAAAAGAAAGAAGGAAAAATGAAACCAAAGGGATAGCGTTAGGAAGCCGATGAAGCAATGCAAATTAAGATGGGAAGCTAATGATTGGGAGGCGGAGAAGGAAAAAAAATGGGAAAAAGAAAGAAAGAAAGAAAGAGTCACGTGCAATATGGGAAGAGAAGAACTCAAAACGGAAAGAGAGAAATAAAAAAGATTTTTTGTTTGAAAATAAAGGAAGTGATTTGGCAGGCAGATGCTAGAAGAAGGAAGCTTGGATTGCAACACACCGGTGGGGCTTCGGACATTCGGTAGGGTTGCTTTGAAAGCGGAAGAGAAGTTAGTCTCGTTTCATTCTCTATCAAGGGGCTACTCCAACTTCCCCCAGCATCTTCATGGCTGGAACGTTCTGCTCTACAACCTTTCTGATGTTCTGGCTTCTTCTTGTAACAAGCTGAAAGGTCCTCCTGGTTTGGAGAATCCACAAAGAGCTGGATGGGGTCTCCAAAATCTTCTTCAACGCTACTCTGCCGGACTAGAGTCTTCCGGCGGGCCAGGAGCGGCCGTAAAGACGAGGAAGAGCTGTCCTCCTCTTGACCACAGGCGGAGGACATACGGGTAGCGAGGGTCTCATGCACTGGGGGAAAATTAAAACGCGATTCTTCTTCTTCGCTGCCACAGTCCAAACCACTATCTGGGCTTCGGGTGGAAGACCTGCTGGATCGACCACAACCTCGTTCTTCGGTGTCCTCCAAACTCAGTGACTTGGTGGTGGGGTGCCAGAAGGTGGGATGCTCTTGGCAGGAGGCCTTGGTCGATCTACTCTCTCTAGCTAGGGCATCTCGGGCCTGGTGGGGCCTCCGTAATCCCTTGTGGAAACGTTCAGTGTGATCGCCCTCCTCTTCCGCCACTTCAGGGATACTGAACAGTGTTTTACGGTGGCGGGCAAAATCGGGAGGCTCCTGGGAAGCTGTTTCTGTAGCTTTAGGATGATAGCATTCCTTTAAGAGTCACCACCGAGAAAGAAAGAAAGAAAGAAAGAAAGAAAGAAAGAAAGAAAGAAAGAAAGAAAGAAAGAAAGAAAGAAAGAAAGAAAGAAAGAAAGAAAGAAAGAAAGAAAGAAAGAAAGAAAGGCAAGGAGAACAAAGTGTGCAATTTTTAAAAAGAGGGAGAGGAGGGAAGGGGAGGGGAGGAGAGGAGAGGAATGAATTGGGAAGGGAAAGGAAGGGATTAATGGGGAAGGGATGAATGGGGAACAGAAAGGAAGAGAAGGGAAGGGAAGGGAAAGGAAAGGAGGATGGGGATGGTGATAAGGAAGAGAACAGAAGGGAAGGGAAGGAATGGAGGATGGGGATGGGGATAAGGAAGGGAAGGGGAAGGAAGGGGAGGAAGGAAAGGGGAGAAAGGAAAAGGAGAAGGGGAAGGAGGATGAGGATGGGGATAAGGAAGGGAATGAAAGGAAAGGAGAGGAAGGAAAGGAAAAGGGAAAAAATAAAGACAGAATTAGTTGTACAGCAATGGTGAGCTGAAAGCATGCGGCTCTTATTCAAGTGAAGAACTATGTCATGCTTTGAATGGGAATCTGTGAAAATAAAACAGATGATTAGAACAGCTGCCCTAGCGTGGTCTATCGGGCGAGATGTCAACTTTAGCAGGCATGTCAAAAGAAGAACCTGACCAGGCATACAGAATACGAGTAATTGATCCTACATAGAAAATCTCATCTCAGAATCGGCTACTGCTGGAACATAACCCTTCTCTCTCTCAGTGTTAGTATCCTGTCTCTATTCAATACAAAATCTCTTCACTATTGATTAAAAGAACAAGTTTTTGTGTTTCCTTTAGGGGGTGTGGCTCTCTGAAGGTCCTCCTTCTCCTCCAATAGTGGGGAAGCCACCCCAGATCCAACAGAAATGCTCCAATCCTATTACTAGTGGGTTTTTTTTAACTGTTTAGACCCTAACACGTTCCTAAAAATAATCCTACATTTTACTAAAGAGATCAAAACAATGTCACCTACTTTTGAAAGGAGGAAAAGAAAAAGAAAAAAAAAAAGAAAACCATGATACCTACTGCTGGATGGAGAGGACACAGTTTTAAAAAAAGCAGGAGATGTGATGCCACAGAGAACTCCAAGGCTGAAGGGAAGCTCTTTTTCTAAAGCTATGCCCCCTTTGCTTTTCAGAAGATCCCTTGTTTCTAACCTTAAGCCTTTCCATTCGGTGGAAGGATTCAAGATTTCAACATTTGAATTGCAACTTTGGCCACCTCAGTTTCCAAAGATAGCCCATTGTATTTTGTCTACTAAAAGCCAGAAAACACCTAGACCCCACAGGAAAGTTCATAGATGTTTGAAGAAGATGTCCATAGTTTAGATCCCAATGGCAAAATCCAAGCTTAAGAGACACGATGGGAATTCTTCCTCTCTTGAAGTCTCCAAAAATTTCCAGAGGGCCATGTGTTGCTTACCTAGATTCTCATCTTATCTAGATCCTTTGATGCCCCCAATTTACACTCCGTTCACACAACCGTTTCTTTCTCTCTTGCACCAGAATTGCAGTGTAGGAAAACCGTAGTATATCTCAAACTAGATTTGGAACATCTCTTTGTGTACAAATAAGGACTGGTTAACGCAACCAACTCAACACTTAAAACTGCTATGGTTTGCCAGTCATGCCTCAGGGCAGACACCAAGCATGGATGGATAACTGGTCTATAAATCATAGCTTGTGAACCACAGTCATTTCAAACTGGGTTCACCCTGTTTGTGGAGATTCTCAGCCATCCAGGTCATGGTTGTCCCAAAGGTGCTTTTTTCAAGAGACAACTGGACTTGCTTTGTTTTTCCTTGAAGACAGTTCTCTTCTCATCCAGGAAGTTCTGACTGAAGACATCTTCAAGGGAAAACAAAGCAAATCCAATTGCCTTTTGAAAAAAATAAGCACCTTTGGGTCATCGTTTCTTTATACCTTCAGGGTGTTATGCGAAGTTACGCTCACTCGTCTCCTCCCGCCATCTTCCAGCTGCATCTCCGAGTATAAGTCTTCTTCATCTTCTTCCATAATGTCAGACAAATCAGAGCCTCGGCTGCTTTCCGTGTGATATTCCTCCCCATGGCAATAGTGGGACTGTGAGAGAGGGAACACAGAATCATAGGGTGACGAGGGACTCTTGACAAATGTATCTTTTCTTTTATGTACACTGAGAGCACATGCAGCAAAGACAAATTCCTTGTGTATCTAAGCACACTTGGCCAATCAAAAATTCCACTCCACTCCACTCCATTCCATTCTATTCTAATCCAATCTTCTGCTCAAGGCAGGAAATCTTATACTATCCTGATCAAGTGCTTGTCCAGTCTGTTCTTGAAAGCGTCTGATGATGGAGCGCCCACAACTTCTGAAGGCCGAGATGTTCCATTAAGTTATTCTCGCTGGTTTGGAGCCAGGTCTCACCTAATCTGAACTTATACCTTTAGATTTTTCCAGCCTAAATGTCAGTGAAATTCATTTTTGTTGGATAGGACCCCTTGTTCAAGTGGGTCGAGATCTTTTGGGTAAACCGTCTCCCTCTTTCTTGAAAACAGAGGAAAGAGATGGTGAACCTCCAAAGCCTCTTGCTTAGGAATTATGGCTTTGTAGAGGGACGCGGTGGCTCAGTGGCTAAGATGCTGAGCTTTGCAATCAGAAAGGTCAGCAGTTCGGCGGTTTGAATCCCTAGTGCCATGTAACGGAATGAGCTGCTGTTCCATGCAGTTCGAAAAGTGCAAGTAGAAAAATAGGGATCACTTTGGTGGGAATGTAACAGCGTTCTGTGCGTGTTCGGCGTTTAGTCATGCTGGCCGCATGATCACAGAGACGTCTTCAGACAGCACTGGCTCTTTGGTTTTTGTAACGGAGATGAGCACCGCCCCCTAGAGCCCGAAACGACTAGCACGTATTACATGCCAGGGGAACCTTTACCTTTACCTCTCCTATTCCCATTGCCAAAGAGTTGCCCGTTACCTGCTTCCCAAGCTCGGAGCCCTTCAAAAACTCGTCTACTGAAGCACCTCTTCGCTTGACCCTGGGCGAGTCGTAGCCATCTTCTTCCTCATCCGAGTTGGTGTACTGCAACGCGTTGCTCCTCTCTGGAAATACAGGCCTCCTCTCCATCTGAGGGGCCCCAGAAGAGAAAAAAGAATGAGAAATGAGACTCTCTCTAAGGCAGGAGTCCCCAAACTTGGCAACTTTAAGACTTTTGGACTTACACAAGAAATTGTCAAAGAACAAATAGAATTTGAACCGGAATTATTTATGCTAGGAATATTTAAAAGGAATAATGATAATAAGATTAAGTACACTGTATTACACATATTAACGGTGGCTAGATTATCTTATGCACAATGTTGGAAACATAAGAACATCCCCCCTGATGAATTGATAATTCAAAAAATCTTGGAATGTGCCGAAATGGACAAATTGACCCTGGAACTAAAGGACAAAGAAGATTCGGAATATTATAAAATTTGGGATATGTGGTATGATTGGCTGGAAATTAGACAAATAGAAAATAATGAAAGTTAAAATAAGTAGATGACAGATAAATGAATATAATCACATAACAATGTATATAAATGTATAACGCACAAGAGATAGAAATGTATAATACGAATGTTACAGTACTGTTAATGTTATGGGTTTTTTTTTCTTTTCAAAATGTAAAAGAATTAATAAAGTTTAATTACAAAGAAGAAGACTTGTGGACTTCAACTCCCAGAATTCCCCAGCTAGCATAAAAAATTCTGGGAAGTGAAATCCATGCATCTTAAGTTGCTAAAATTTGAAAATCCTATTCTAGAGCACCACTCCTGAACAAAAGTGCAATTAACAACAGCAGACTTGGGGCGCCCTAAGAATCACTCTCGGGGTAGAAGATGGGGGATTCCCATAAAGCAGGGGTCTTCAAACTTGGCAACTTTAAGACTTGTGGACTTCAACTCCAAGAATTCTCCAGCCAACAGAGCTTATACCTATTATCTTGTAAGCAATTGACAAATCAAATAAATAAAGTAAAATAAGACTTCAATATTCCCCCAATTAGCATCCACTCCTCCTATGTTTCTACCTTGCTAACTCTTCCCATTCCTCCAAACCCCCTTTTTCCCCCTCTCCCTCAAAAAACCCTGGCCTGCCAGTGGAGGTAAACCAGTGTGGGATTCAATTTTTTTTACTACTGGTTCTGTGGACATGGCTTCATGGGTGTGGCAGGGGAAGGTTACTGCAAAATTTCCATTCCCTCCCCACCCCACTGACCTGCTTTCCAGCTCCGTTCTCCTGTGCAGGGCAACCAAAGGAGTCCTAGATGATCAGCTGGGACTCAATGGGAGGCAGAGAATGGATGGGGTTGGCGGGGCCAGTCAGAGGTGGGATTGGCCGGTTCTCCGAACGACTCAAAATTTCCGCTACCGGTTCTCCAGAACTGGCCCGAACTGGCTGAATACCAACTCTGAGATAAACTGACCCTCAAACCTATTCCAGCGAAGGAAACCCAGCACACAGCCCAAACCAGACTCAGGAAAAGTTGCCTCGTGGTGACCAGAAGCCATAACTCTGCTCACCCTGTTGCTTTCGGCTGCCACCCTCTGAGCGGCCTCTCGTGCCATGGCCTTGGCGACGGTGTTCGGGACAGGGGTGCCCTGCGGCTGCGGAAGGATCCGGTTGGGCGAGGGCGACCGCTGTCCGTGAAGCGGGCTGTGAAAATTAGGAGGCTCCAGAGTGTGTCCGTGGATGGGAGAGGCCACGCGGGTCTGTTCCCAGGCATCATCCCTTTTCCCCTGGGGACACAAATGTTCCTCTTTGGTATCTGGGATACTGGCACTTGAAAATGGCTTAGATTTGGGAGCTGGCTGAGGGTGAGGAGGCACCAGTAAGTCAGGTGGGATGGGAGCGCTCAACGAGTCCATGGACTCCCCTTGGGCGGACTGGGTCCGGACAAGGACTTCTCTGGCATCCAGACTCTGGATTTTGGTTAGTGCCACGGTGCTGTTCTCGGTGGTTGGAAACATCACTTCGGCCACCTGAAAATGCAGGGACAGATGCAAATACGTTAGGAATGGTAAAAGAGAATATTGGTAGCTCAGGGGTGGAAATGAAGGGGTCCTTGGTACTCTCTGAGCCCAAAGAAATAACATTGTCAGTCCTAGAAGGGAGTGGGTTTGCAAAGAGAAGGAGGAAGACTGTGGGCTCCTTGGTGCTCTCTGAGATCAGTTGTTTTCTTGCAGATGTTTCATTACCCAGTGAGGTAATATCATCAGTGCTAGAAGGGAGGAGGAGGACGATGTTAAATGTTATTTTCAGAATCTGGCTGCACGTAAGGTAAGTTGTTTTTATATGGGATGTCATGCCCCCTTCAGAGTCTGAATCTGCAGGGGAAGATGAGCTGGAACTGAAGCTGATGAAGATCGAGGGGGCAGCTTCACTGGCTTCGGAACAGAATGGGGAGGAGCAAGCCCAGTCAGGCCAGGGCCTTTCAGGATTGAGACGGCTTGTAGGCAGGGGGGAACGAGGGCAGGATGACCAACTGAGGCTAAGCAGTGAACATGTGAGACAGAGCTCAGGTGATGAGCAAAGGACTGCCCCCTCCTGATCCTTGAGAACAGAGAGTGGAGAGAAGGCGAGAACAGCACAGACTGACCCAACTACTCGGGAGGAGAGCACACCCCACCCCTCTTCACAAGACACACCTGGGGATTGAGACTTAAAAGAGACACTGTGGGGAGGGGCATTTCTTGGGAATAAAGGCTGAATTCATGGAGCGTTGAGTGTCATTGCCAACAATTGAACTTTCCTGGATTCCTTGCATTCTTTCTGGCTTTCTGGACTAATTGCCTTGTTCCTTTGCTTCCTGGACTCCTTGATTTGCCCTGCTGGATTTCGTTGCAGCCATTGTGCTCACAGCGTTGTGCTGGACTACTTGCAGCCAGAGGCTGCTAGTGGTGTGTGTGTCTGTGTGTGTGTGTGTGAGAGAGAGAGAAAGAGAAAGAGATCACTGTCAACTCATAAAACATTTCTATGCTTGTTTTAGAGTTGCCATGAACAGAAGGGTGGGGGGAAAGGAATTTGAAAGAGCAGCGCAGCAGTTTGGAACTGAAAGTGCATTCCATTCTTATCTTGCAAAGATTATAACTAATCTACCAGAATTTCTGCCCCGCAAATCTCTAGTTGGAGAACATGATTGATGACTCTTGGCTATGAACATGTTTCGTTGGAGAATATGAATTATGATATACCGGGGGGGGGGGGGGGGGAGAACCAGGATCAAGGGTGACAGTGAATTATGTGTCTCAGAATTGGCTTCATACAGGTCATGCCAACATGTTCGCTCCTAATAAATCCTTTGAAGTTTTTGAAGCTTGGCTCGAGACTCATGATTTAATTAGGGCAACTGCCGGAATCCTGACAGCCACTTTGCTCTGATACTTGCGGGAAACGTGGGAGCATTTGGGAAAATTTGGAGCAATAAAGGGGCGGTTTGAGGTGCCAGCTGCCTGTGTTGCCTCTGTGCCAGGCCCTGGTGATCACATGGGGATCCCAATGGGTCATTCATTTGGTATAAAGACCAAGATCCCTTCATCTCTTTTTATGATGATGCTAAACATTTGCTCCTTCAGCAAATCTGGCTGTTGTCCTTAGATTATAGTTTTTTTTAAAAAATGTAAGGTTTCTCTAAGTAGAGACTTACTCTTTGACTTTTTGCATAAATACCATAGCCAGTCACATTGGCTCCATTGGAGGTCCCTGCGGCCGTGAGGACTGGTGGCTTCCAAGAAACCAGGATAGTTCCTGGTGTTGGACCAACTTGAATTCGGATGTCTTGAGGGGGAGCTGGTGGACCTGGAATGGAACACAAGAAATATCTTACATCTTCTTGTTTTTCTTTCTCTTGCTAATGAATCAAATTCTTGAAGGTACAAATTAGGTCTTCCTTTTCAATCTAATATCTCACTTCTTCTCCTACATCCTTGGAATCAGACAAATCCTGAAATATCTTATAGCTTCTTCTTGCTAACAAACCAAATTCTTGGTGGTACGTCTATATCTACTAGGTCTTTACCTTGACCTTACAATGTATCGCTTCCTCTCCTAACCTCCTGGATTCATAGAAATCCTCTAATATCTTATGGCCTCTTCCTCCTCCTCCTCTCCTGTTCTTCTCCTCCTCCTCCTCCCCTCCTCCTCCTCTTCCTCCTCCTCTTGCTCCTCTCCTACTCCCCTACTCCTACTCTTGCTCATCTCCTGCTTCTCCCTTTCTCCTCCTGTTCCCCTTCTCCTACTCTTCCTGCTTCTGCTCTCCTCCTGCTTCTGCTCCCTCCTCCTCCTCCTCCTCTCCTCCTCCTCCCCCTCTTCCCCTGCAAACCAAACATTTGGTGGTGCAAATGCATCTATTAGGTCTTTTACCTTGACCTCACTGCTTCTTCTCCTAAGCTCTTGGGTTCTTCCCTGCTGTATTCTACCAACTCTAATACACCATTGTAAAAACTACACCACACTGATCCTATAATATCTTGGACCAATCAGCTAACAGCCTTCACACAAACCACTAAAACCACACAACCTCTAACCAAGCCTGGTGTGTGATGAGAATGCATCTGGTAGTTTCTCCTTTGGCTTTGCAAGAACTCAGCCAAAAAATTTTCCTACCCATCCACTGAAGAGACCAAGTTCCGTTTCAGTTAAATAATTGTGGGATGGCCTTCCCAAGACAGCCCCCTGCATTCACAAATGTATTATCCATTCCCAAAGCCAAGCCAGGCTTGATCTACTAGGAATGACATGATTGCACTATTCTGATTTCTCAGAGGCTGCCACAAAGAAGAAGGGGTCAAATTATTCTCCAAAGCATCTGAAGACAGGAGAAGAAGCAACGGGTGGAAATAATCAAGAAGAGAAGCAACCTAGAACTAAGAAGAAATTTCCTGACAGTTAGAACAATTAATCAGTGGAACAACTTCCCTCCAGAAGTTGTGAATTCTCCAATACTGAAAGTTTTTAAGAAGAGATTGGATAATCATTTTTCTGAAGTGGTGTAGGACTCCACTGCCTAAGCAGGGGTTGGACTAGAAGACCTCCAAGGCCCCTTCCAACTCTTGTTATTCCATTCTATTCTACTGTGGAGAATCCTAGTCCTTTGGAAACTTTTTTTTAAAAGCTTGCATTGTGAGCACAGCCTTGCTCTTTAAATAAATTCACCGTCCGGAAATAGAAGTGTGCTAGATGGAAGAGTCACCTAAAAATAACTATGCAACTATGAAGGAGATGTATATTTCATGAGTTCTCTCAAGGTTTGGCAACCTCATGGCTGAACTGAGCAAGCGGTGAGAACTTTCATAGAGAAGAACGTCCCAGATGGAGCCACGGACAGCTGCTCCACATCTTTTGATGCTAGACAACCAAACTCTTGATGGAAACGCAGTCAACCAACGAAGTGGCTTGATGGTTGAAATTAAACCATTCCAGACAAACGGTTGTCCAATCTCTTCTTTAAAACTCCCAGTGTTGGAGCATCTACAACTTCTGGAGGCAAGTCGTTCCACTGATTAATTGTTCTCACCTGTCAGGAAATTTCTCCTTAGTTCTAAGTTGCTTCCTTCCTTGATTAGTCTCCATCCATTGCTTCTAGTTCTCCCTTCAGGTGTTTGGAGAACAATTTGACTCTCTTCTTTTGTGGCAGCCCCTGAGATTTCGGAACACTGCTATCATGTCACCCCTAGTTCTTCTTTTTTTATTATTATTATTAATAATTTTTAATAAACATTTATATGATATACATTTAAAACAGACAGATCAACACACACACACACACACATATATATACATATATAAATTTTACAGCATATATTGAGCAATGGTTTTTCTTTTTCTTTATCATTATCATTGACGTGATCTACCTTGTTAAAGTAATCCTTCGTTCTTTTGATATTACATTTTCTCTTCATCTTTTTAATTAAACGCACGTCTACTATCATTTCAATAGTTTATCCAAATATCAGAGATTACCTTTTTCTTAACCACTCATACCAAATATTCCATATTTCATAGTATTCGCTATTTTGTTTGTTTTTCAGCAATTTAGTTAAGCTATCCATCTCAGCACATTCATGTATTTTTTTAATTACCATATCATCTGAGGGGGTGAAGGATGCTTTCCAGTTTTGTGCATATGTTATTCTAGCCACAGTTATAATATGTAAAATTAAATATTGGTATTTTTTCTCCATATTTGTATCTATCATACTTAATAGGAAGATTTCGGGTTCAAATTTTAATTTTTGTTTTGTTTTGTTATATCTAAAAATCTAATTTCTAATGTTTTTCCAAAAATTCTGAGCACATGGGCAGGTCCACCACATGTGGAAATATGTTCCTTGTACATAATTGCATTTCCAACAATTGGGTAGTAGATTAGGAAACATCTTAGCCAGTCTCGCAGGAGGTAGATGCCAACGATAAGCCATTTTATATAGATTTTCTTTATACGAGACTGACATAGTTAATTTATAGTTTGTTTATCAGATGTGTTCCCATTTGTCTAAATCAATACTATAACCTAAGTTTTTAGACCAAATTGTCATGGATTCTGTAATTGTTTCTTCTTTATATTTATTATCCAAGAGGTATTTGTATATTTTACTGATTGCTTTCTTTTCCTACTCCAAACCATATTTTATCCAACTCTTGTGGGATCATGTTAAAACCAAATTGTTCTCTATCTCTTTTATAGTGGGTTTCTATTTGTACAAAAGGCCACCCTGCTATTTCTTTTCCTTGGATTTGTATTTGATGTTTATTTTTAAGGTCTCCGGTATCATATAGTAAATCCTTATACCTAATAATATTTTCATAGTCCGGTACATTTGGATGTGTGACTGCTTCCAGTGTGGATAACCTTCTTTTCATCAAACTTTTGTTGTAGTCAGTTGCGAAGTTGTGTCTGACCTATTGGACCCCATGAACAACGTTCCTCCAGGCCTTCCCTGGTCGGATTCAAATTTTTTTTACTATTGCTTCTGTGGGCATGGCTTGGCTTGGTGGGCGTGGCAGGGGGAAGGTAACTGCAAAATCCCCATTCCCTCCCCACCTCACTGACCTGCTTTCCAGCTCCATTCTCCTGGGCAGGGCAACCAAAGAAGACCCGCCAATCAGCTGGGACTCAATGGGAGGCAGAGAAGAGTTGGGGTTGGCGGGGCCAGTCAGAGGTGGGATTTGCCGATTCTCCGAACTACTCAAAATTTCTGCTACCGGTTCTCCAGAACTGGCCAGAACCTGCTGAATACCATCTCCAGAGTCCATTTAAGTTCACGCCGACTGCTTCAGTGACTCCATCTGGCCACCTCCTTCTCTATCGTTCCCTTCTTCTAGACATAAGCAATTCCTGCAACTGTTCTTCCTGTGGTTTAGTCTCCAGTCCCCTACTACACAGGTCCCTATCCAACAGGCTGTGGCCTACACTACCAGGTTGCAGCCTGGTCAGAACTGGGCCGTGGGAGAAACAGACAAATGCTCAAGCACACAAAGCTCCACTCAAAATGGAGCAGTGTGTGTGCGCATGCGCCTGCCCCATACATGCCTCCCACCTCCTGCCTCCCACCAAGCTGGAATGGTTGGGGACTGCTGCGTGACTGACCCCAACTGACTTTGTGAGACTCAAAGCCTACCTGTTGGCAAGGAGTTTGGGGGTGCACTTTGAGATTGGTTGTTTTCTTGCAGACATTTCATTACCCAACTAGGTGATATCATCAGTGCTAGAAGGGAGAAGGAGGTGGGGGTGGAAGAGGAGGTGGAGGAAGTGGAGGAGGAGGAGGATTGTGGGGTCCTTGCTGCTCTCTGGGATTGTTTTCTTGCAGACATTTCATTACCCAACTAGGTAATATCATCAGTGTAAGAAGGCAGGAGGAGGAGGGGGAAGAAGGAGAAGGAGAAGGAGAAAGAGGAGGACTGTGGGGTCTTTGTGAGACTCAAGGCCTACCTGCAGGCAAGGTCAAAAATTCTACGAAAGCTTCCTTTTTCTCGCGTTGCTCTAAAGGCAGCTGCCAGGGCATCTGATGGGGCTTGGCCAAAACTTTGACCTTGTAGGCCATGTTGGGTTTCAAGTTGAAAAACTGATACTTGTAAGTGGCGGCCCGGACAATGTCGAATTCCTCTTCGTTGAGAAAAATGACGTGGCTGTAGTTGCTGTTCGTGGGGAGCCAGGTGATCTCCGCCGAAATCTGGCTGACGTTGTCGACCTTAAGGTGTGAAGGTGCCACAATGACATCTTTCCCAACCAACAAGGTGCACTGCAGTTCGTCAGAATTGCCCCGGCTGGTTATGCTTTGAACGGAGATCCGATAAGTGCAAGTAGCGATGTTCAATTTTTCGATGAGAGCTTTAGTTTTGCTCTCCAAAGGGACGCTCATGCGTACTTCCTTGTCTACTAGAACGTTGTAGCTATGGATGGTTCCCCAACCAGGTGGCACGACTGGAGGTTCCCAGCCCACAATGACACTTTTGGCTAATTGTTTGATAAGGGTAATTTTCCTAGGGTAAGGCACAATGTTTTCTCCAATTTCGTCAATGTTCACATCCAGAGTTCCTGCACCATTATTGAGGATGCTGGAGTCTAACTGGACCGGTAAGCTGATATCCTGGAGGCCTTCTCCTTCCACCAGGTGACTACTATGGTTGAGGACATTCTGCTCTGGCTCACCGCCCAACCCGCTGGATAAACGAGACTCATCCTGCACAAAATCCACAAAGTTGGATGGAACCAGACCTCTCTGTCCATCTAGAAGTTCACCTTGGGGAGAAAGAGATATGAGACAAGGAAGACACATACTAGCCGTGTTGCCAGAACCTTCCATCATGTTATACATCCTAATTACAACTGTCATACAATATACTCTCTCCATCATATTATATATCCAACTGGTCATTATTATTTGCTTATTTCTATCGTATTACACCATTACAATTCTCACTCTATGCATACTATATTCTTGTACAATTCCATAATACAATAATGCAGTTTCTTACATTGTTTATTCTATCACTATATATATCTATTTTGTTAATCTCCTTTCCTTATTTAGTAGATACATAGATAGAATTCTTTATTGGCCAAATGTGATTGGACAGACAAGAAATTTGTCTTGGTGCAAATACTCCCAGTGTACATAAAAGAAAAGATACATTTGTCAAGAGTCAAGAATCATAAGGCACAACACTTAATGATAGTCATAGGGTACAATAAGCAATCAAGTCATAGTACTAATCTCTGCTTCTATTATTTATACAATTATACAATATGTCCAATGTTAGGTAGTACTCTGATTGTTCCTTGATAAGGGTAATAATGTGAGCTGCAGTGGCACAATGGTTAGAATGCAGTACTGCAGGTTAGTTCTGCTGACTGCCGGCTGCCTGAAATTTGGCAGTTCGAATCTCACCAGGCTTAAGATCCAAAATGGGTAAAATGAGGACCCAGATTGTTGGGGGCAAGAGCCGCTTAAAGAGGGCTGTAAAGTGGCATATAAGTGTAAGTGCTATTGCTCCTGCAGGGTTCTTCAATGTTGACAACTTTAAGACTTGTGCATTTCAACTCCCAGAATTCCTTAGCCAGCATGGCTGGTTGAGGAATTCTGGGAGTTGCACAAGTCTTAAAGTTGCTAAGATTGGAGACCCCGGATCTAACAGCAGCAAAAATTGGGATAATTGGATTGCAGCAACCATGTTTTTTTAATCCTCTGAGAGTCCTCCCTTCCTGCCTGTCCTCCCTTTTATCTGTCTTTTTCCCCAAGCCAACAAGACAGAAGAGAAGAAAAAAAGTCACAGCAGCTCAGGGACACTAGAGACAGTTTTGAGGGGAGTCTCACCCACCTGCCCACCATATCTGTTCCTTTTTCAGTCCCTCTAAAACCTTACTGTGGGGCCTAATAGGAAGGGATCTTGTAGGTCATCTAGTCTAACCCTCCCGCCCAAGCAAGAAACCCTACACTGTCTGACAGATGGCAGTCCAATCTCTCTAGGGCAGGAGTCTTCAAAGTTGGCAACTTTAAGACTTGTGGACTTCAACTCCCAGAATTCTTCCTCCAGTCATATTAGCTCAGGAATTCTGGGAGTTGAAATCCACAAGTCTTAAACTTGCCAACTTTGAAGACCCTTGCTCTAGGGCTTCAATGAAAAGTGAAGTGAGCATTAGGTAAAGTGTTGCTGATGATAGAATCCAAGGATTAAACTTCTTATTAAAATACTAGAACAGAGGTCTCTAAACTTGGCAACTTTAAGATTTGTGGACTTCAACTCCCAGAATTCTCCAGCCAGAAAGCTTCTTCGTATCTGAAGGCGGAACTATTTCAATAAAAATATTTAAATCAAGGGTTCTGCTAGGCCATGCCCCCCATCTCCAACACACCTTCAAAAAAGCCATCTTCGTCCATATCTCCATATACATAGAGATATTTTCCCGCCGTGAGAGGAAGTTCTGCCTCAGGGTTTTCATTTGGCCCATCAAATGGATTGTAACTGAAGGAAAACACAAGATTGTGATTTGTCTTCAGAATCTTTAATAAGGATGGAAAGGTAAAAGTTTTCCCCTATCCATTGGTATCAGGGGGCAGTGCTCACCTCTGTTTCTTGGCCAAGGGAGCCAGTGTTGTCTGAAGACCATTTCCATAGTCATGTGGCCAATATGACTATACCCAAAGGCACACAGACACTGTTACTGTCAACTAAAAAGATACTCCTTTAGTCTTTTTAGCTGCCAGAAAAAGGGAGTGGAGGAAAAACAAGGCATTCTTGAAATGCCTAGATAATCACCTCAGCAGCTCAAAGTTGTCGGAGCATAAAAAGGTTATTGGAGAGCATGATGGATTACTCTTGGAGACAGATGTGTCCCATTGGAGAAGTCACATCCAGGGGGTGGGGGAAAGACCAGGGTCAAGGGGGAAATGTATGATGTGACGCGCAACATGGCAATTTCTAATAAACCAATTTACTTTTTCTGAGATGTGGCTAGAGACTTTTGATTTGAATGAGGGTGGATTTGTTGGAGCCCTGACAGCTACCTTCCCAGCGAAGCGATACTTTCTTTAACTACTTTATCTACTTGCAATTGCATGCTCTTGAAGTGCTTGGTGGGCAGGAGCTGGGGCAAGTAATGGGAGCTCACCCCATTGCGCAGCGCTTGCGTCTCGAACCTGGGCTCTCAGCTGACAAGCTCAGTGTTGTCTGAAGACCATTTCCATGGTCATGTGGCTAACATGACTATACCCCAAAGGCACACAGAACACTGTTATCGTCCCACCGAAGCAATACCTTCTTTAACTACTTTATCTACTTGAAAGTACATGCTCTTGAACTGCTTGGTGGGCAGAAGCTGGGGTAAGTAACGGGAGTTCACTCCATCGTGCGGCGTTTGGGTCTCGAACCTGGGCTCTCAGCTGACAAGCTCAGTGTCAAGTATGAAACTTTGGCAACTACATGCCTTTTTGTTTCAACTTGCCAGCAGAATAAGAGGGAAAGATATTGCTTTAGAATGGGTTGGATAGAGAAATGAAACCTCTATGATTCCATTGGAGACTGAGAGAGAGCCTGAAATCTTTTCAAGGACACTGTAGCAGGTGTGAAGTTGAAGCAGATGGTTCCCATAACAAACTTACATGGGTACATGAGAGGTTGTGGATTTGGCTGGGGAAATTACTGTTTAATTGTATAAACTGATGCCTGGGAACCTCAGAGTTAGTTTTGCTTTGACATTACCATGCAGTGTATTCAATAAACAAAATTTTCGGAAATGGAATAAACCTGGATTCTGGAACTTGAGGACAACACTCAGCCTCTTTAATCACTGAACCATTGCATCCCTACTTATAAAGACAAGGGCACTATTAATAACCACCTGCATTCAGATATTGGAATGAGATATTATTTTAGGCTTGAAGTTGTGCAAATGTAATCATTGTGGCTTAGCGTTATGACTCAACTATTATGTTTTATTCAATATAACCTGGTTGGGAAAAAAAAACAGTTTAGCGTCATAGAGCAAGACAGGCATTGTCAGTTTTTGAAAGGAGTTGGGTCAGGGACCTTATCAAGAATTTAAAACTAGCACAAATTTAAGGTTGAAAGTGTTTATTGGACAGGCCGTTATTACCTGTATCGGGCAATGCAAAGGTGGACTTTCCCCGAATATCTCTGCTTTGAGGTATTAGAATTCCGTTCGTTCTCCATCTGCAACAAGAACATGAACAAGATATTTGGGATAACCCAGGGTGGGATACAAAATAAACACAGTCACAAAAAACAGGTGAAGCCCCTTTTATTCCTTCACTTCCAAGCTCCAAATATCCTTGACTGGAGACAAAAAAACTCCCACATGAGCAGTTACGAAAAGGAGGAAATGCTGTTTAAATTATGAAGAGTAAAAAACAGCACAAACCAGGCAAGATAAGGGCTGGAGGACATCCTTAGATAACAGAACACACACTGGGAAGGACGCCAAACTCAGAGAGGAACCATAAACTAGAGGTATTTCCACGCTTTGTTTCCAGCACTGGCCCATACGCATGTCCGTCCTCTTATTCAGTTGTCACAGCTGCAGCCTGCATCTTTCCCTTATTCTCTCCTCTCTGCCTGCCCTAAGATGGAAAGGGGTTGGGCCTGGGTCCTCCTCTGACTGCCCAGCTGGCCTCTGCCCTTCCCCAGCCTCCTCCACAACCTCTGGAGCCACACTTCCACTCCCTGTCGGCTGTTCCTCCTCTCCCTCAGAGTCGGTCTCCACCAGGAGCATGACAATATTGAATAAGATGAGTCGTCCACCTACACACATTGATTTAACACAAAATGGGATTCCTCTTAATATCAAAGAAACCCAAACCGTGTCTCATGAGAGATTAAGCATGTGCGAAAGTCTGAAGACCATTTTATATATTTAGGAAAGTGATAATTTCAAAGACACAGAGAGAGACGAAACACAGTATTTATTTATTTATTTATTTATTTATTCCATTTATATACCGCCCTTCTCCCGAGGGACTCAGGGCGGTGAACAGCTCATCTAAAAACCCCACAAAGAATACAAAAGTTAAAAACTATTAAATTTCAATCGGCTGCTTGATAAAACTAACAAAACCCCACTCCCCCCCTTAAAACCCAATTTAGAATTAAAAATGGAGACCAAATTAAAATCATTATCTCAGCCCAGGCCGGCCTGCTCAAAGAGCCAGGTCTTCAACGCGCGCCTGAAGGCCCTCAGGTCCGTGCCGGTACGGAGCTCCGGTGGCAGAGCATTCCAGAGGGCGGGGGCACCCACAGAGAAGGCCCTACTCCTTGGCGCCGCCAGACGACACATAGTGGCCGACGGCACCCGGAGCAGACCCTCCCTGTGGGAACGCACCGGCCTGTTGGAGAACGTTGGTAGAATGCGGTCCTGAAGGTAACCTGGTCCCATGCCATGGGTCGCCCTAAAGGTCAAAACTAGAACCTTAAAGCGAACCCGGAGAGCCACCGGTAACCAATGCAGCTCGCGCAGGAGAGGCGTCACATGGGCGCTACGTGACGCCCCCATGATCACCCGCGCGGCTGCATTTTGCACCAGCTGGAGTCTCCGGATGCTCCCCGCAGGGAGCCCCATGTAGAGGGCATTACAATAGTCCAGGCGAGAGGTGACAAGGGCCTGAGTGACCGTGCGCAAGGCGTCCCGATCCAGGAAGGGCCGCAACCGGTAGATCCGACGGATCTGATGAAACGCCCCCCTGGAGACGGCCGCGATGTGATGTTCAAGCGACAGCCGTACATCCAGGAGGACTCCCAGGTTGCGAGCCCTCTCTGTGGGGGGCAGAACTTCCCCCCCGATAGCCAGCGAAGGTGTCAGCTGGCTATATCGGGGCACCGGAAACCACAGCCACTCGGTCTTGGATGGGTTGAGCCGAAGCCTGTTCCCGCCCATCCAGTCCCGCACGGCCTCCAGGCACCTAGACATAGCCCCCACAGCATCGTTGGGGTGGTCCGGAGTGGAGATGTACAACTGGGTGTCATCTGCATACAGATGACACCTCACTCCAAGACCACGGATGATCTCACCCAGCGGCTTCATATAAATGTTGAACAAGAGGGGAGAGAGGACCGACCCCTGAGGCACCCCACAAACCAGGGGCCTAGAGGTGGACCTCTCCCCCCCCGCCAACACGAATTGCGAACGGTCAGAGAGGAAGGAGGAGAACCATCGAAGGACAGTTCCACCAATCCCCAACCCCTCCAACCGTCGCAACAAGATACTATGGTCGATAGTATCAAAAGCCGCTGAGAGATCTAATAGGACCAGGACAGAGAAGAACCCTCTGTCACGAGCCCTCCATAGATCATCAACCAACGCGACCAATGCCGTCTCAGTGCTATGTCCAGGCCTGAAGCCCGATTGGAACGGATCGAGGTAAGTAGCTTCCTCCAGGTACTGCGGGAGCTGACGTGCCACCACACTCTCAACAACCTTCGCCACAAAGGGAAGGTTGGAGACTGGACGATAGTTGTTTAAAATAGCTGGGTCCAGGGAAGGCTTCTTGAGGAGGGGGCGCACCACCGCCGCCTTCAGGGCGGTAGGGAGCACCCCCTCTCTCAAGGAAGCGTTGACAATCCCCTGGAGCCAGCCTCGTGTCGTCTCCCTGGCGGCCGAAACCAGCCAGGAAGGGCACGGGTCCAATAAACAGGTGGTGGCATTCAGACCCCCCAGCAACCTGTCCACACCCTCGGCGGTCACAGGGTCGAACTCCCCCCAGATAACACTCCCAAGACCTGCCCCGGACACCTCCCCCGGGACCATCCAATTGGAGTCGAGCCCCTCCCGAATCTGAGCGATTTTATCATGCAGAAATCGGGAAAACTCCTCCGCCCTACCCTGCAGGAGGTCATCCCGCGCTCTCGGTTCAAGTAGAGAGCGGGTCACTCTAAACAGGGCGGCAGGCCGATTTTCTGCTGATGCAATAAGGGCGGAGAAATACGAAGATTTCGCCGCCCCTATCGCCACAAGGTAAGTCTTAATATGAGATCTCACCTGTGTTCGGTCAGACTCAGAACGGCTCGCCCTCCAAATGCCCTCTAGACGTCTTTTCCGGCACTTCATCTCCCGTAGCTCCTCCGTATACCACGGAGCCAAATGGGATCTGTGCCGGGTCAGAGGTCGCAGAGGCACAACTCGCTCTAGAGCCCCGGCGGCCAACCCATCCCAGGTGGCTACCAGGTCTCCAGCCGAGCTGAGAGCCAGAGACTCAGGAAATGGCCCAAGCTCCCTCTGGAACCGCTCCGGGTCCATTAGGCGCCTGGGGCGGAACCATCTAAGTGGCTCCACCTCCCTGCGGTGGGGGGTGGCGGAACAGAAATGCAGCCTAAGGAGGGAATGATCTGTCCATGACAAGGGTGTAATGACTAAATCCACACAATTACAGTCATTCAACCACTGCCCAGAGACAAAAATCAGGTCCAGCATGTGTCCTCCTATGTGAGTGGGAGCAGAAACTAACTGGGTCAGGTCCATGGCCGTCATGGAAGCCAGGAACTCCCGGACCAACCCCGAGGTTTCACCGAGCGATGGCAGGTTGAAATCCCCCATGACCAAAAGCCTGGGGGTCTCAACCGCCAGCCCGGCTATTACCTCTAGGAGTCCGGGCAGGGCCGATGAGACGTGGCAGGGAGCCAGGTACGCCATCAAAAGACCCATCTGAACCCCTTGCCCCCACTTCACAAATAGAGATTCACAGCCAGCCGTCTGAGGGACAGTGGCCTCCCTAGGACAAAGGACTTCCTTTATAAGCACCGCTACCCCACCACCCCTTCCCTGAGCCCTAGGCTGGTGAAATGCAAGGAAACCTGGTGGGCACATCTCTACCAGAGGGACACCGCCCTCTGGGCCCAACCAGGTTTCGGTGACACCTACCAGGTCCGCGGCCTCCTCCTGAACCAGATCATAGATCAGGGGAGCCTTATTAACCACGGACCTGGCATTGCACAACAACAGCCGGGTATTCAGGGCCTGAGATTCCGGACAACCAGGGCTGCAGGATGGGTAAGGAGGGTCGGAGCGCGCTACCACTTGCAAACATCGGGAGCGCGATCCCCTTACCGGATACGGCCCTCTACCCCCAGCATATCTACCTCTCCCAGTCACCGTGCTAATAAAATTGGCCCCCAGCTGCCCACCCCGTCTGCCACCCCGACACAGGAACCCCCGAGGTCCCCCAGGCGCGCATGCCGGCCCGGCTGCCCCCAATTCCATGCGGGCTGTCTCCCCCACCCGCCCTGGATCCTTCCAACCCCTTAAAAAATCCCATTAAAAATTTAACCCCGGGTTTACAATGCTTCCTCTGGTTTCTTCGGCCCCACCATCGCTCCGGATCCCAGGATCCCTCATTACGAAAAGTCTTAGAGAGCCTTGGAGGCCACCTAAGGGAGAGGGGGACATCCCTCAGGGCCCAAAGCTCTGCCCTCAAGTACGTCCGTGGTCCCGGCCACCTCATCTCGACAGTCTCGGAGCGCCTGCAGTCTCTGCCATCCTCTGGTCGCGGAAGATAAAATCCGGGTAGGCTGGGGTATGTGCCGCCTCCCCCCAGTCATCCCACCTCTGCCACCGGTGGGACCCCCGGGGGGGAAAGAGTCACAGGCAGAGCTAATCCCCCCCCTGGGCCCACCACCTCTGCCACCGGTGGGGGCCCCAGGGAAGAAAGGGGAATAACCATGGCTCTGCCTAAGCGGCCCACGGGGGCATCGGCACCACCACTCCCCAGCCGAGCCCCTCCGTGGGTCCCCCAGCCTCCGCGCCGTCTTCGGGGCCATCAAGGGTGCCCTAGGTCCACTCCAGGGCCGCCATAACCGCAGCAGGCCCATGTCAGGACCGACCGGGGCCTCCCAAGACCGCCCCGGCCCGAGTGAGGCCGCCGAGCCCATGCAGAAGTGCTAATAAGGAATGGAAATGTGCTAAAATGAATTGCACTGGCCTGTGGAGTTTCTCAGTCATGGTTGTCCCAAAGGTACTTTTTCAGGAGGCAACTGGACTTCCTTGTTTTTTTTTTGAACAGCTGGATGACTTGAGAATCTCAACAGATTCTTAGCTATACAATCTGGGATGAACACCCTTGGAATGGTGTAGGGGTAAGAATGGATTTCCAGAGGAAAAAGAATTGCAGACTTCAGGAACCATTTGCACTACTGAGGGGGCCCTGAGGACACAGAAAAACCTCCAAGTGGCCACCCTCTAAAAGGACGCAAATGATCAACTGTCTGCAAGGAGTATAAATCCTTTCATTCTCCACCATCCAGTCAGAGCTGAAGAAGCTTCTTGGAGAAGAAGGGAAACAGCACCACGGACCACATGGTCCTCCTCCTATACCCCACAACATGACTCCCTTCTAGCACTGATGTTATTACCTAGTTGGGTCATGAAACATCTGTAAGAAAACCACCAAGCTCAGAGAACACCAGAGAAGGAAGAGAAGTCCTCCTTCTCTTTCTCTTCCTTCTCCCCCCTCCTCTTGCTCCTCTACTCCGAAAACCCCACTCCCTTCCAGCACTGATGATGTTACCTAGTTCGGTCATGAAATGTCTGCAAGAAGACAACCAAGCTCAGAGAGCACCAAGGACCCCACAGTTCAACCTCGAGCTACACATATTCTATCAGTTTGCTGTCTCTGTTATCATTCATTTTCAGCAAAGCCACCTGCTTACAGGCAAGGAAGGAATATCATCTACTTACGTCTGATTCAAATCTGCATCTTGGGATGCTGGAGCGTGAGCGGATGAGGAAAGCTGGTTTGATGGAGAGTTGGTCTGGTTTGTCACCAGACAGCTGCAGGGGACGTGTATACTCAGAGATCACAAATTGGCCTCGGGCGGGTGTTTCATGATCTGCATGGAAAAAGCAACACACAATTGAATGTCACACTAGTTGTCCCATACAACAATTGTAGCTGAATAGGCTATTGAAATAACAAATGTAGGAACAATCTTGGACAATTCTGAAATAACAGACACCATCTTTCTCATTTTTTGCAATGTTTGCCTATATTTATTTATCTTTAGCAACCAACTGGATTAACCCAGAACTGGACAACATCCAGATTGAATAAAACTTTAAAATAAAACAAAGTACAGTTCAAATTAATGTCTCCTCCTGTTCCTGTTCCTCTTTCTCCTCTTCTTCCTCTTCCTCTCTCCTCCCCTTACACCCCTTCTTTTTCTCTGCAAACCGTACTCCCTTCCAACACTGTTTTTTTGTCTTTTCATGATCCCGTAATCCCTTGCACGGGGGTGGAGTCTGGGAGACTGAATGGAGATGAGTGTTTACTGGCTGGATGCCCTTCCTGTTTCCAATGCGGAGTTTTGTTCTCATATTTTCATTGTGCCCAGAGAGAGAAATATCTGCCGCTCCTTAGGATCGGACTCCCAAGCCTCCTGATTGTGAGTTGAGAGCTCCACCTCTAGGCCACCATTCCTCCCTTCCAACACTGATGTGGTTACTTAATTGGATCATGAAACATCTGCAAGAAAACAACCAACTCAGAGAATCCCAAGGATCCCACAGGTGAACCCTGAGCTACAAATAGTCTCTTCTATCGATGACCCAAACATTCTTCTTTTTCTTTCATTTTTTTTAATGCTCTTGAGAATATGATCCTGAATATAATCCCATTCTATCAAAAGTGAAGATAAAAATAATTAACATTCTTGGGGGAGAGGAACAAGGTGCGATATAAAAGGAAGAACAAGCAATACGAAACTCAGAAGTGGCCATGCTAAAAAATCCAGAAGACTGGTAAGCAAATTCCAAACAAGCAACTCAAAGAACATATCACTCATGGAGAGAAGAAGACTTCCTCAAAACAAGCAACATGAAAAGAATAAATCTTCCAGTGTGACAGACTTATTTTAAAGGTTTCCAAGCACATATTAATTGCTTGGCATTTAAAAGAGCATTTATGCAAGGCGAGTCATATCAGTATCGATCCATCAGTTATAAGCTCCACTAGATCCTTGGGTAAATGCATCTCACTGCCCTCTGTATTTAATTACAGTGATTGCCCAGGTTAAAACAATGCTCAGTCTCCCAGCCTCCTCTCCCAGTAGCTTTTGGGTTTCCATCTGTACAGCTGAAAACCAATCTGCCTTTGCTTTTGATTAAGGGATGACTGGAGGCTAAAACATACAATGAACGGTTGCAGAAACTGGGCCTAGCTAGTCTAGTGAAGAGAAGGACCAGGAGATACAGTAGAGTGGTCTTCCAGTATTTGAGGGGCTGCCACAGAGAGAAGGAGGGGGTCAAGCTATCCTCCAAAACACCCAAAGGCCAGACAAGGAATAATGGATGGAAACTGAACAAGGAGAGATTCAACCTGGAAATAAGGAGGAATTTTCTGACAGTGAGAACAATCAACCCATGGAACAGAAGTTGCCTTCAGAAATTGTGTGAGCTTCATCACTGGAAGCTTTCAAGAAAAGACTGGACTGCATACCACCAGAAAGAGAAATAATAAAGAAAATAATGGCTTGTGCAGAATCAGATAGGTTGACTTTAGAATTGAAAAATAAGGGGGAATCAGCTTACTATGAAACATGGAATACGTTTTATCAATGACTACAAAAAAGAAGGGAAGGTCAGGGGGAAAAATAGACAGAATGAATAGAACCAAAAAGCAAATACTGTATTAATAATATAAAAGTTAATGGTTTAGCAATATCTTTGCATGTATGGTACATGTAATGCCAAAATGGCAGCACCGTTGTATATTTACAGTTGTAAACAATAAAAATATATTTTAAAAAAGAAGAATAAGAGAGTGGACTGCCATCTATCAGAAATGGTGTAGGGTCTCCTGCTTGGGCGGGGGGTTGGACTAGATGACCTACAAGGTCCCTTTCAACTCCGTTATTCTGTCTATTGTCTTCATTGTTTGTTCCTGGATCGGTACAAACACCAAAACAAACTATGTCTGTTTTGAAGCCAATCAACATATCCAGATGTGCAATTCAGAATTCTAAACCAGCGTTCCTCGACCTTGGTGACTTTAAGATGGGTGAACTTTAACTCCCAGAATTCGCTAGCCAGCCTGCTTGTCAAGCCTCCAAGCAACATGTCCCCCAAAATAAAGTGCTGCTCTTTAGTGGTTTGTTTAGACTGAATTTGGCACGTTTGTTCGCTTTATCAAGTCTCCCCAAGGACTTGTTGCTGGATGTAAGCTGTTTCAAGGCTGCCTTTTGCAATTGACTGATTATCAATGCAGATGGTGTTCAAGTGGTTATTATGATGAGTGGAAGTCCTAACCAGTAATTATTGAGGTAGCATCTAAGAATATAGGCAATTCCGAGCAAGATGGCTATTAAGGTGATTGTTTTTATTCTGTATTAAAATTAACACAGTCAAGGATACTAAGAATTGTAGGATAAGTATAATGGGAATGATAGGCAGATTGGAAAAAGCTGTTTAAACATTCATCTGGGTAAAAAATATCTCCATGCAATTCAATTTTAACTTCTATTTTTCTTACTGTAACTGGCCAAGTTGCCTAGAAACAACCTTTTGTCTAGATAGAAGATCACATTGAAAAGAGCTGCAACTATCAAACTGTCAGAAGTACTCTGAGTCATTAAAATAATCCAGGAAACCATAGCCATTCAATTTCGATATGACTCTTAAAAATGATTTAGACATATGACATGTTTTTCCTTTCCGAAAACCCTTGTTCCTCTCTTACATGAAAGCTAATAGTTCTGTTTTTAGTTCCACAGTCTGTCACTTCCTTACATCACACAGAGATCAACCAGAAGAGAAGTTCTGTAACCTGAATTCCATCCAGGTTTCCAGGAGAAGAGAAAACAAGTCTCCCAGCTGGATGAAGTTGGTTTAATTTGGTGTCTACAAGTTCACCACAGGAAAGAATTTGCAAAACATTCTATAAGTTACCTGATAGGCAGTTTTAGAAATTGGAAGCCAATTACACAATTGAGAACTTACATTTCTCCATTTCCTTGGAGACAAGCTGGAGAAGATGATAACCACACCTTACTATTTCACCTTCATTTCGGCCCAGGTGAACAAATGACTGACCTACAAACATTGATCATGTTTATCCTCTAACAACACCAGCTGGGGTGCCCCAGATGCACCTTGCCTATAAAAATTATGTTGGATCCTGACATTTCCTTTTGCCACAAGGTATTCTCCTTCCTTTTTTCTTTCAATTAAAAGGATCATTAGAAAACATTTTAGAAGGATAAGGTGTCCTGCTGAGATCAGATGACCTGATGTAACAGGATGTGAGAATGACCCCATGATGGATGAAAACCAGAGATGCTGCCTAGGAACATTCAGATAAGGAACCGCTTAGCCCTCATCTGGATAACGGGCAAGACAAGTGGTTCAGAAGGGACCCCCCCCCTAGTTTCCTGGAGAGTAAAAGGGAAGGAGGGGAGAAATACTTTCAGTCTTGCAGGAATGTGTTAAGGTAGCCTTAATATAAAGATAGACTTAGTTCTTCTGGTTGGGCTTTTGGTTTGGATTATTGTAATGGGTATGTGGGAGAGACCTTGGGAGACAGGGAGAGGAGGTGCTACATAGGGAAAGTCAGATAAGAGGCTGCTTAGCCCACAGATGGATAACGGGCAAGAGGCTCAGAAGGGACCCTCCCTAATTTCTCATCTTGGGCTGTAAACAGAGGCTGTAAAGGTTTGTGGGAGAGACCTTGGGAGATGGGGAGAAGAGATGCTGCCTGGGGGATGAAGAGATAAGAGACAGCATAGCCCAGAACACCATAACAGGTGGAGAAAGAGGCTTAGAAGGGACCCTCCCTAATTTCTCAAGGTGTAAAGCATGCGGCTATAATGGCATGTGGGAAAGACCTTGGAAGGCAGGGCCAAGAGACGCTGCCAGGGGGATGGTCAGATAAGAGACAGCATAGCCCACAGCTGCAAAATGGGTGGAGAAAGAGACCCAGAAGGGGCCCCCTCCCTAGTTTCTCAGACTGTGAAGGAGACAGTGGTAGATTTGTACTTTCAGACTTGTAAGATTATATCAATATAGCCTTACAATAAAGTAGAACGAGCTCATTGAGTTGTGTTTCTTGTCTGATCCACCTGGTAAGGTTGACCCCTCTCTTCCTTCTTACCTTGACCCAAAGAGGCGGCAATTCCGTTCATTAATTGGGCTAAAGATTTGCCGGGAGAGCCAGGAAGAGCCGAGGAGGTCAACAGATTAGTACCTAGAAGATCAAACTTCCCAGTTTGTTGTCGAAACTTTTCCAGTTCCTTGGACAGGAGGTTGAATTGCTCACTCTGCGTCCGGCATTTCTCTTCGAGCTCACAAACTTTGGCCTGGGCAAACAGAGAGGAGGAAAGAACTGCAAGACTTGTCAAGGGGCAATGGTACATCAAGATAGCAAAGGATCGCTAATGTTTCCCACTTCTGCCCTGAAAAATTTGGCAATTTCCTGTCCAAATCCTTCCCAGGAACAATCCATACAGACAAATGGAATAGGCAAACATGGCAATCTCTAATTGGGGGTTTGAAATGTTCCGTGGCCCTCTGTTACTATCAGTGGGGACATGCAGATTTGAGATCTAGCAGAATTGTGTCAGAAGTTTAGAATGTAGACTAGTAAGAGTTGGAAGGGGCCTTGGAGGTCTTCTAGTCCAACCCCTATTCAAGTAGGAGACCCTCTACCATGCCAGACAAATTGCTGTCCAGCCTCTTCTTAAAAACCTCCAGTGACGAAGCACCCATCGTTTATATGATTTATGTTAATTTGTCCAGCTCATTATAGAACACAGAATAACAGAGTTGCAGGGGACCTAGAGGTCTTCTAGTCCAACCCACTGCTGAAGGAGGAAAGCCATTTCATACAAATGGCTGTCTTGTCGCTTCTTGAAAGCCTCAAGAGATGAACCGCCCACAACTTCCAGAGGGAAGCCCTTCCACTAATTGTTCTCATGGTCAGGACATTTCTCCTTAATTCTAGGCTGGATCTCTCTTTGTTAAGCTTCCAATGGTTACTTCTTGTCCTTCCCTCGGGTGCTTTGGAGAGTAGCTCAACCCCCTCTTCTCTGTGACAGCCCCTCAAGTACTGGAAGATTGTTATCACATCATCCCCAATTCTTCTCTTCATTACACTGGACATACCTAGTTCCCTCAATCATCCATTGTATAGTTGAGCTTCTGGGCCTCTTATTTTCTTTGTGTCTCTATCTAGGACTAAATAGTTTTCTAAAGTTGTTGGTGGGACCACATTTGCCTTGAAAAAAAGCATCCAATTCCATGCAACTTCCTCCTGAACAACGTCCCTAATCTCCACGGAGATCCATGAATTCCAACTATTGTTCCATGGGATCTAAGGTGGGACAAATATGAAGTGCTAGAGAAAGGCATGGCCTGGAAGCTGAAATGGTCTCAGCTATCGTCTCTGCCCTTGCTACATGTGGACTGAGTGTGCTAGAAATGGCTGAAAGCGTCCTCCATCAATGGTGGGTGAATGGTAGTCCCCTTTTGTGGCCTGTCGGCCACTGGCCCCTCCAGCAGCCGAATCAGAGGAGGAGGTGTGGGAGTCAGGAACAGCATCAGGGCAACCTGGGAACTCTGGGGGGCGGGGAGGGAATGAATTTGGCTGAGAGAGACAGAGGTGAAGCCTGGGCTGTCCATTAGCCCTCAGATGGAGAGTCAACAGCCCCCAGGTCTGGAGGTGGTTGATGAGGAAGAGGAGGAACAGCTGGGTCCAGTGCCTGACATGCGGATGCGCCAAAGACAGAGGAGAGGAGAGCAGTGGAAATCTATGGGCCGGTCTTTGGGATGGAAGAGCCACTGCTGCTAGCAAAGCCCCACCCTAGATCTGGGGATAAAAGGCAGGGGGCAGAGATGAATAGGTGTGACAGAAAACTATTCACGGACAGACTTGTTAGCCTGCTGTGTGTGTGAGAGAGAGACTTTTTGCTGGGGCTGCTACTGCTCCTAATAAAGGAATCTTTTGAGTTCACACCAGAGGGTTTGTTGTGCTTGGGGAGCTGAGTCAGAACACACCCCAAACCACTCTTGTACAATTGCTACAGGCTCCACAGCCTTCCATTACCTACCTAGATTAAGCCCTGGCAATTTCAGAAAGTCTCCCATCCATGTTCTAACCAGGTCTGGCACTCTTAAACATCTTTCAAGGTTCATCGAAGTCATCTTTCTTAAGAGTTGCCAGCTGCTCAGGGATCACTACGAAGCCCTGCAGCCAAACTCAAGATCCTTCCAGAATCTCTTCTGGCTAGGGCAGGGATAGGCAATCTTAAACACTCAAAGAGTCACAGAAGTCCTAACCGGAAGCCCCCCCCCACCCCCCACCCCCCGTTCAATTCTGGAGCCGACCGGAAATCCAGTTCCCCCACCACAGAGTCTCCTCCTAGCTCGGCGTCCTTTTCCCTCTACCTGTCCTAACCTAAAGCCCTATCAATGGTGGAACCAACTGGCAACAGGGAGCCGCAGCAGGGGGATGAAAAAGCCACATGCGGCTCCAGAACCGCGGGTTGCCGACCCCTGGGCTAGGGTTAGGGTTAGGACCACCTACTGTACATTCAGACAAACTCTACAGACAGCCATGAGAAACTTTCTACTTTGCATGGAGAACAGTTTTGCATGGTTCTTCCGAGGCACACTCTTTAGATTAGTGGCCAACCTGCCAGAACTTCTCCAGAAGATATTAGTGGAGCATTTTTGGCCTGGAGGTTTATGGGCTGAAGGATCTCCCATTTGCTTGGACATCCCCACCAAGACATGCGCCAGGATTTGCATCAAGCAATTCGACATGCTTTTTTTTGGGGGGGGGTAACAATCGTGTTCAGGGTTCCATGCAAAGGTAAGCCAAGGGCATTTGGCAAGAGGCAATTTGGAAGAGGTTGGGTAGAAGAAGACCCCAGAGAAGGTTTTCTCCCCCCTCCTCCCTCCCTCTCCCCTCCATCTAAAAATACCTGCATACTGTCCAAAGTGATCTGGATGAGAAGCAAAGCAATACATAGAAGAAAGAAAAAAACAAAAAAAAAAACAAAGACACAGGATGGGAAAAAAAAGTTGTGCGTTAAAAGAAAGATTTACAAAAAGCCAAAACACAGCCAAACAACAGACAAATCCTCTACAAAGCAATACACATATTGAGCCTGTTCTATGCTGCAGGTTTGAAATTGTTTCAGAGCTTCTGGAATTGAAAGGTTTCTTTCTTTCTTTCTTTCTTTCTTTCTTTCTTTCTTTCTTTCTTTCTTTCTTTCTTTCTTTCTTTCTTTCTTTCTTTCTTTCTTTCTTTCTTCTTTTCTTTCCTTTCTTTTTCAATTTAGGTGCTGCCCATCTGGTTGACAAGCTTTCAAGGCATCTTGGGAACATGAGTTTGGACAAAATCTGGGAAAGTCTCAAAGTCTGAATGTTTCCAGCTCCTCGCCCAAATAAAGACCCTCCTGTTATTTGAAACCAAGGCTGGTGAGAAACGCAGAGAAAAAGGCCATGCAAACCTGAGTTTTGACCCAATGGGCGGAAATGACAGCATCCCCTTCCATGCACCCCCTTTTGCTAAAAACCCCTCGAAGTTTTCCCAGGTGCACAAGGGGTGCTGTGCCAAGTTCCTGAAGTCGTAGATTGGCAGACTATCCAAATACAAGCATGGAAGATGCCCTCACAGTCTTCTTCTAAAAAGGCCAGCAAGGAGCTATCCGAGAAGGTGGCAGGCATCCCACCAATTAGTAAACCAGCCTTCAAGCGAGGGGGGGAAAAGTTCACTTTAAACAAGGACATCTGGAGAAGGCAGAGGTAGTGGTTCAAAGAACGGTGGCCTCAACTGGGAGATCAAAGCCCCCAGCCCCTTTTTTTATGAGTGGTTGGTGAAAAAAGTTAGGCCATCAATTTCATGGTATGTCCCAAAGATGCTTTTTCCAAAAGACAGCTGGATTTTCTCATCCAAGAATAGAATAAAATAGAATAGAATAACAGAGTTGGAAGGGATCTTGGAGGTCTTCTAGTCCAACCCCCTGCTCAGGTAGGAAACCCTATGCCATTTGAGAAAGTGGCTGTCCAGTCTCTTCTTAAAGACCTCCAGTGTGTTGGAGCTCCCACAACTTCTTGAGGCAAGTTGTCCCACTGGTTGATTGTTCAGGAAATTCCTCCTTCGTTCCAGGTTGCTTTTCTCCTTGATTGGTTTCCATCTGTTGGTTCTTGCCCTGCCTTCTGGTGCTTTGGAGAACAGCTTAACTCCCTCTTCTTTGTGCAACCCCTGAGTTATTGGGACATTGCTATCATGTCACCAGGGGTGGGTTTCTACCGGTTCTATCCACCTCTGTAGAAGAGCAGCAGACATAGAACCGGTTCTATGTCTGCTGATGTTTTTTCCCACACACCCACCCGGGCTCTTACCTGACCTTTATTTCCTGTTTTTTCAACTTCAGCTGCCATGCGAGGCACAGCTGCAGTTAAAAAAGCAGGAAAAAACTCCTGTTTCAAAGGCTGCTTCTCTGCACGCAGCATGCTGATGACGATTTACAGGCGCAGTGTGCGGGGAAAGCACATCGTAAATCACCAAACCTTGTAAATCATCAAACCTGTAGTTAACCCTGTCGGATCCCACCCCTGCATGTCACCCCTAAGAAGCTTCTTCAGCTCTGAAATTCTAAAGAAGCTTTTTGGATTAGAAGCAAAACATTTTGCTATCACTAAGCGTTGTATCTAATGTTTTAGGATGAATGTTATTTTTACAATGACTATGCTAATGATCTGTCACTATTGTTTTATGTCCATTGAGAGCTTCTGCACCAGAGACAAATTCCTTGTGTGTCTAATCACACTTGGCCAATAAAGAATTCTAATTCTAATTTTCAAAGAAAAACCAAGGTGGTCAAGTTTGCCTTTTGGAAAATGCACCTTTGGGACAACCATGACATGGAGGGTTGCGCACCTCCATAGTCAACTGCATGGCCTCTATCTTGACTTTGTAATCAAGATGGCACTGTTGGCACTTTTACTAGAACTTTATACTAGGACCTCTTGCTTGGAACTCCAAAAACGGAAAGCTCTTTGTAAATGTTTTTTCTGTCTTTTAGTAGAACTGCCTCTGAGAATCTTCCATTTTGCAGTTTGTAGGTTGGGAAAAGGCGGGTGCTGGAATTTCACAAACCCCATCCAGTGCAGCAAACACAAGCTTTGAAACCAGTTTCCAGCAAGTAACATAGATACGCTCACTAGTACACTTACCACGCTGTTAAAAATGGGGGAAAGAGAGAAAGGCAGGGGAGGGGAAAGCATGCACCAAAAGGAATATATTTCGAGGGTGGGGAGAAAAAAAATCAATACGGTTGCTGATTTGCAATCTCAACGGGCCAATTAAATAAACACATCTGGGAGAAAATTTAATGGGCTCCCAAGCTGGGTCAGATCGATAAGGAAATCACCAAGGAAGGAAACGGCAGATGAAATCAGAATTGCAAAAAAAAAAAGGGGGGGGGAGAAAGAAAAAGCCATTTAACCTAATAAGAGACACACACACCCCGCCCCCCACAAAACCTCCCTCTTGGGACCGAACTAATTTCCTTTTGCAAGCACCAAAAAAGACTAAGCCGTTTGGACTTTTCGCTTTTTTTTAAAAAAAAAGAAAAGAAAAGAAAAATCAATTTCAATACGTTTGGCGGTAACAGTAAAACACACAGGAACGTTTCGCTGACAAAACTCTTATCAATTTTTTTTCTTAAATCTACAACACATGGTTGCAGCAGTTCACAATCACCGATGTTGGTTCTAAGCACGTAGAAGAGGCAACTAGAGATAAACTCAGAAGCTAACATTGTTCACATCGGATGATTTCCCTAGCAATAGGAAGACCCTAAAATTGTCCTGGTGGGTTTCCAGGCTTGATTTCCCAATCTCCATACTGAGAAATTTATGCTCTCCGTTCTTGGCAAGATTCATTTGCAAGCTTCCCCTGCCTTCCGGTTTTGAGGCTTGGTACAGGTAGTCCTCGACTTAGAAAAGTTCATTTAGTGACTGTTCAAAGTTGCAACAGCTGTCAGCATTCCAACTAACCAACTCCAAACCAAGAAAACTCCAAGACAAACCGTTCCTCAAAGTTCCATTTTAGGAGAGTTGTCCTATTGGCACATCTGGGGAAACCCGAATCCGAGCGTTCTGGGTTTTCCTTTCCCAAAAGAGCAATCCAAGATCCATCCCCCGTGTCCATCAGTCCATCACATGGGCCAATCAAATCTTCGTCCCAACTGGAGACAGCCCTCCTATCACTCCCCTCCAGGTGCAGGGCAACATGTCCTTGACTCTCTGAGAAAGGAATGTTGTTGAGTCTAATCTTCTACCCCACTATGTAATCCCCCCTCCCAAATTTCCAGGCACTGAATGTGGCAGCCTGGAAGCTTCCAAGAGAAAAATGGCTTCCAAGGCTGACAACGGCACTGAAAAATGTGACTTGTGAGCATTTTTCACACTTACAACTTTTCCCCATGAACATGTGATCAAAATTGAGATGCTGGGCAACAGGCTCATCTTTATGACGGTTGCAGTGTCCCAGGAGGTCCTGTGATCCCCTTTTGCGACCTTCTGACAAGCAATGAGGCTCACTGAGCCACAGTGTGACCAACTTAACAACTGCAGTCATTCACATCAGTAAAACAACTTGCCTCCAGAAGTTGTGAATGCTCCAACACGGGAAGTTTTTAAAAAGATGTTGGATAACCATTTGTCTGAAGTGGTGTAGGGTCTCCTGCCAAGGCAGGGGTTTGGACTAGAAGACCTCCAGGGTCCCTTCCAACTCTATTATTCTATTCTATTCTATTCTATTCTATTCTATTCTATTCTATTCTTATTCTATTCTAATTCTTATTCTTATTTTGTCCTATACTATCCTATTCTTAAAAACAGTGGCCAGAAAGGTTGTAAAATGGGGTAAAATTCACTAAACCAATGTCTCGGCAACGGAAATGTTGGGCTCAAAATGTTGAGTTGTAAACTGAGGATTTTCTGTATTAAGGACAATTTTTTTCTACCAGGTTTTCGTATTGATCCCTACAAGTGTGGAAATATAAACATGCACAGCTGTAAATGTAACGGGACATATCACTTCCCAATTAGAACATGGGTCTAATTTTAAGACTTGTGGATGTCAACTCCCAGAATTCCCCAGCCAGTCATGCTGGCTTAGGAATTCTGGGAAGTTGAAGCCCAGTGGTCTTCAAGTTGCCAACTTTGGAGACTCCTGAACTGCAGAGTCCGTGTTTGAATCGGTGATAGCAAACCGAAAAACCTTTCACCATGTAAACCAGTATTTTCTACTCTGATTCAGAAAGTTAGACATCGAAAGGGCTGACAAGAAGTGTCTTTTTCCTACAACAGCTTGAGATATTTTACCTCAAAAGGAAGCCTCATTTAGTTCCTTCAGTTCTTCTTTTGAACAATAGAGATACAGAATAAGAAGAGTTGGAAGGGACATTGTTGTCCAACCCACCCAAGGCAGGAGATCCTACACCATTTCTGACAGATGGCAGTCCGGTCTCTTCTTGAAAGCTTCCAGTGATGAAGCTCCCACAACTTCTGAAGGCAAGTTGTTCCATTGAATATAGAACAACAGAATTGGAAGAAATCTTGTAGGTCATCTAATCCAACTCCTCACCCAAGCAGACCTTTCACCATTTCTGGCAGGCAGCCGTCTAGTCTCTTCTTGAAAGCCTCCAGGAATGAAGCTCCCACATCTTCTGAAGGCAACTTCTGTTCCATGGGTTGATTGTTATCACTTGTCAGAAAATTTCTCCTTATTTCCAGGTTGAATTTCTCCTTGATCAGTTTCCATCCATTATTCCTTGTTTGGCCTTCTGGTGCTTTGGAGAATAGCTTCACCCCCATCTCTCTGGGGCAGCCCCTCAAATATTGGAAGACTGCTCTCCTGTCTCCCCTGGTCCTTCTTTTCCCTAGACTAGCCAGGCCCAGTTCCTGCAATCGTTCATCATATGTTTTAGCCTCCAGTCTCCTCATCATCCTGGTTGCTCTTCTCTGCACTCTTTCCAGAGTCTCAACATCTTTTTTATAGTGTGGTGACCAAAACTGGATGCAAGATTCTAGGTGTGGCCTTACTCTTTGGTTGCTTTTATCTCTTCCAGGTCTCTGTGTCCCTTCAGAATGGATTGGAAGCGAGCAGAATGATTTAGTGCGTAATAACTTCCGATCACTGCTAGGAGGATTATGTCCATGAATTAATTTTGTTTCACATTCTTTGTTACGGTCCCACTTTGGGAAAAACCTCAAACACACAGCGTGCTCAAAAACGCTTGGCCTGACCATCTTCTTCTTTGCCCTTTCGTCCAGCGGCTGATTCATTTATTGCAATTGATTTAATTGTACATCAATTAATTGTAATCTAATTTCACATCAATTCCTATTACCAGTTTCCCTTTTTATATTCTCATACATGACTTCAATCTCTTTATTCTTAACCATTCTCTATATTCATTGATCGTATAGTCTTATATTTGTCATTGTTGCAAATTTTATCAAATCATATCATTCTATTGGTTATTCACAAACTCATCTTAATTTATATTATCCAATATTTTATCCCCTTTTTAATATTACTTTTGCCACCATTATATCTATCTATATATTTCATACACATCCTTCCCTCTAACTTCATCACATTTACACGAATTATATTTTCCATCTTATTTTCATTTGGCCAATTATATAAACTAATAACAATATAAAATTCTTTTTCTTACTAGCCTATAAGATGTTCATATACCTCACTACCTTATACAGATAAGTAACAAATTATATAATCCATTAAAATATTATCATATATATGTGTGTGTGTGTGTGTGTTCTCTGTCAGAATTCACATGGTATTTCCTTCCCCATATTAAATATTATATATTCGGGATTCCAGCAGTTACTCCAATTAAATAATGAGCCTTGAGCCACACTCCCAAAACTAAAAAGGATTTATTAGAAGTTATCATTCTACTTCCGGCATTTACCTGGGCATAGCCAATTCTGAGACATGTAATTCACTGTCACCTTTGATCCTGCTTTCTCCCCCCCCCACCCCCGCTGGATGTATTATCCAACGAAAAACATCCATAGCCAAGAGTCATCAATCATGATCTCCAATTAGATTTTTGTGTGGCAGAAGCTTCAGTTATCTAATCAGTCTCGGAAGAAAATATGAATGGAATGTACTTTCAATTCCACACTGCCGCCTGCTCTTTGAATCTCCCCCCGTTCTTTCTGTTGGCAACTATAAAACGTGTATACAAAATGTTTTATGAGTTGACATATGTGTGTGTGTGTGTGTGTGTGTGTGTGTGTGTATTCTCTGTCAGATTCCACATGGTATTTCCTTCCCCATATTACATTTTGATCTTGTGGCCACAGGGTGCTGCAATGCTCGTAAGTTTGAAAAACGATCATACATCACTTTTCCCCCGTGCCGTTGTAACTTTAAACGGTCAGTAAACAAACTGTTGTATGTCGAGGACGATCTGTACTTAGAAATGCAGAGGTTACATGCATCTCCAAGTGGCAAAGGAAAAATGAAGACTGGCCTTACCTCTAGCAGCTGGATCGCTCCCTCATGTTCTTTCTTTGCCTCAACCTGAGCCTAAAAAAATAGAGAAAAAAGAAAAAGGCAGAAAGATTACTTTATTTTGCTCTCCGATAAATTTTGTAGAAATGATGCCATCCCAAAGGTGCTTTTTTCCCCAGAGGCCACTTGGACTTCCTTGTTTTTTCTTTGAAGACGTTTCGCTTCTCATCCAAGAAGCTTCTTCAGCTCTGACTTGGATGGTGGGGAATGGAAGGATTTACGCTCCTTGCAGACAGCTGGTCAGTTGCATCCTTTTAGAGAGGCATTGAGGCCACTTGGAAGGTTTATCTGTGTCCTCAGAGTCACCTGAATAGTGCAAATGGGTGTGGAATCTTCTTGGAACTGCTGAAAGGACTGTGTTGTAGATTGGAGATAGATGATGTTGTATCCCTCCCCCTCTGTTGAGAGGGGGCTATTAATATGCACTACTATTACTATTAATCCTCCCATCCTTCCTTTCATCCACCTCCTCCCACTTGTGACTGTATGACTGTAACTTTGTTGCTTGTATCCTTACGATTTATATCGACTGTTTCCTAGTATGATTTGATTGCTTATTGTACCCTATGACTATCATTAAGTGTTGTACCTGATGATTCTTGACTCTTGGTGAATGTATCTTTTCTTTTATGTACACTGAGAGCATTTGCACCAAGACAAATTCTTTGTGTGTCCAATCACACTTGGCCAATAAAGAATTCTATTTTGTTCTGTTCTATTCTATTCTACTCGGACATAGATGGCCCCTTTGACCCCTCTTTCAAACCAGTAGTCCTCTTTGTCCAAAATGTGGACTTTGCCATCTTCAAAAGAGCGGACTTTGTCTTTTAAATGCAGATGGACTGCTGAATCTAGTCTGGATGGGTTTGTTCTCCTATGTTCTGCCATTCATTTATGAAGGGGTTATTTTGTTTCCCCAATATACAGATCTACAATATACAGATGGCTCACTGCATTGTACTCAAACCCATGCAAATGACCAGCTATCTGCGAGAAGTATAAATCCTTCCATTCCCCACCATCCAAGTCAGAGCTGAAGAAACTCCTTGGATGAGAAGCGAAACATCTTCAAAGAAAACCCAAAAAGTCCAGTTGCCTCTTTGATAAAAAGCACCTTTGGGACAACCATGACCTGGAGGACTGAGAATCTCCATACACAAATGTTGCCATTGTTTGTGGCATCCTTCAAGCCAAGTTTTGAACATTTTTCCTGTCGCGGAGCGATTTTCAGGAACTTGGCAGTCATCATATGTCATAAATATCAAAGAGTCTTGGACTGGATTTGTTTTGGCAAAGCTTTTTTCGGAGATTTAACAGATGAAATACGTCCCTTAAACATTCATCTGCACTCCAAAGTGGGTTGACTTAAAGGGGGGAAAAATCAGAAGAAAATTCTACACAATGTTTCTCGTACAAATATTAAATTTTTTTTAAAAAGGGGGGGGGAATCAAATAGTAAAAATATAACTTCAGCGTTCTTTCCTCATAAAAGAAATTCTCCAAACATCATCAAACAGATGGTAGCCTAATTTCACTGGCTATGCAAGGAGGTTATTTTTTGTACGTTGATGCTGTAATGGTCGTAAGTGCAAGGACTAGTTGTAAGCAGTGGTGGGATTCACCCGGTTCGCACCGGTTCAACAGAACCGGTTGTTAACTTGCGGAGCAGTTTGGTGAACTGATTGTTGGAAGAAATCATTAGGGCAGAGAGAACCGGCTGTTAAATTGTTTGAATCCCACCATTGGATCAAACTCTGGTTGTAAATTACTATTTTTAGGGCCGCTGTAATGGAATGGTTACATGGCCAACTGAACGGACACTAAGTGAATGGTTGTATGATGAGAGCAACCTGTAAATGAGTCTGAAAGTGAGAACAAAAAACAGAAGCCTTTTCTAAAAGAGACAGAAACTATCTGGAAATTGGAACAATTTACTGTAGGGGTCCCCAAACTTGGCAACTTTAAGACTTGTTTTTTTTTTTAAAAAAATTTACATTTATACGCTGCCCTTCTTCGGAGACTCAGGGCGGCTTACAGTCTTCAGAGCACCATGCTAAGTACTCGGCAATAGCCTTTATTCCATTGTATATGCTTGCTTATTATTATTACTAGGGCTTTTTGGCGCCCCCCAAGTAGCATTTTTTACAAAGTCAGCTTATTGCCCCCAATAATCTTGGGTCCTCTTTTTACCTACCCCAAGAGGATGGAAGGTGGTGGGATTCGAACCTGCACTAATTGCAGGCAACTGAGCTAAGTGCTAGATGATTAACAGCCTGCACCACCAAGGCACTCCAGACAGCATAGAATTCTGGGAGTTGAAGTCCACAAGTCTTAAAGTTGCCAAGTTTGGAGATCTCTGGTTTAATGTGTGTGTTTTGGCATACTTCAGGAACCAGAAGTGATGTCTCACTAGGTAGCTCAGAAAGTCCACCCAAATTCTGGGTGAAAGTTTAACCACACATCACCATCTCTGCTCTCTACGACCTCAAGAGCAGATCCTGGATCTTGGATTACTTGATCTGTATGCCAAACTATATATTAAACTAGGCAATCAGATCCACAGAGGCGAGAAGTTAAGTCTGAGGTTTGCAATATGAAAGGTCCTTTGCAACATAATAAGAAATGTCTATCTTATCTTGTATCACAGATTTCCATAATAATACATCTTTTCGAAATTTGAGCTTGTAATAATAAAGGAGATAAGACAGAAAAAGAGACACACAGAGAGAGAGACAGCAATCTTAGGTTCTCGACCAACATGGTTATCCTTATTGGATCTTCTTATCAGTATCCATTTCCTCTTGAAGGACATTATTAAGGTTCTGTCTGGTTTTGGAAGCTGGCTATGAAGAACCATCCAGGAGAGATATTTCATATATTCCGTAATTGGATAATTGTTCCAATCACATTGTAACAGCAAAGAGAAAAGACAGTTATTAAATTTACTGGCCTGCAAGTGGAGAATTTCATAAAGCAGAGAGAGCGAGGGAGCTGACATGTAAACCAGATGTCAGTTCTAGAAGCCATTTTTGGTTTGGAAGCTTCGAGGCTGCCACATTCAATGCCTGGGAATTTGGGAGGGGGTTGTCAACTTGGAAAACATTCTATGCCTGTTTCCAAGTTGCCATGAGAAAGAAGGGGGGGTGGAACCTGAAGGAGCATACAGCAAATAAAATCAGAAGCACATTCCAAGCTTATCTCACAAAGTTTGTAACTTAGGCAGCCGGGTATTCTACCCCTGAAAATCCTTTGTAGGAGAATGTGATTGATGACACCTAGCTCATGAATGTGTTTCGTTGGAGAATCTGAATTATGATACACCCAGGAGGGTGGGGGGGAGGTCATAGGTGATTGAAAATTACATGTCTCAGAATCTGCTTCATACAGGTGATGCCAGCATGTCACTTCTAATAAATCTTTTGAAGTTTTTTGAAGCTTGGCTCGAGACTCATGATTTAATTAGGGTGATCGCCAGAATCCAGACAGGGAGAATTCATAGTGAGATAGAAGAATAGATGCAACAACATTCTTTCTCAGAGAGTCAAGGACAAGTTTCCCTGCACCTGGAGGGGAGTGACTGGAGGGATGTCTCCAGTTGTTGTGGTTAGTCGGCAGCAGGTGCAGATTGCTGAGGAGACCAAGGACTCAGATGAGGGGCCTGGACTATTAGGGCCTTCAAGAGATTGTTGGGGCTGGCAGCAGTGATGAGAAGGTTCCCAAGGAGCCTGTGTCAAGTGCATGTGCGCGCAGGATTGCTCAGAAGAAAGAGCAGTTACAACAGCACAGTTGACTCAGGAGTAAGGCTGCAAGGTAATGGCTGCTCCTTCAAGAAGATAAAAGCCAGCTGTGAATGAACATATTTTGCAGAAGGCAAAGATGTTTTGAAACTCCAGCCTCGTGGACATTCCAGTTGGTATTTGAAGACTCTTGTAAACTATTTCTTATCTGTTTTTTTGGCAGACTTGAAAAAAAACTTGACAAGGCTCTTTCTTATTGGAGCTAATTAGTTGGAAGCAACCTTTTATCTGTGAAGAAACAGGATTCTTAGCTGAAACATAAAAAGGTTATACTGCTGCCTTTGTCTTGTGTTTGCTTTCTTGGAACCAGGTTTGGGTCAGAACACCAGTTGGGACAAAGATTGGATTGGACCATGTGATGGACTGATGGACGCAGGGGATGGATCTTGGATTTCTCTTTTGAGAAGGGAAAACCCAGAACTCTCAGATTCGGGTTTTCCCAAATGTGCCAATAGGACAACTCTAATAAATGGAACTTTGAAGAATTGAGTGTCTCGGAGTTCATTGGTTTGGAGCTGGTTAGTTGGAATGCTGACACCAGATTGTCTTTTTCATTCTCTGCAGCAATTTCTACCTTTCTGTTGGCTACCGGGGTCCTGCCCGCCCCTTCTCTTACCTTTTGCAACAGTTCAATTTCCTTCTGTTTTGAGTTGAGAATAGCCAAGGCCTGTTCATGCTCTAGTTCCAGCTGTTGCCGCCGTTCAGCAGCCTCTCGCATATGCTGGAAGACAAGAGGAAGGAAGACAACCACTGTAGATGAAACTAGCAAGGCGTAGGGAGTTCTTGACTTACAAACAGAATTTCCGTTGCTAAGCAAGACTGTTGTTAAGGGTTAGGGCCCTTAAGAGTTAGAGGCATGCTTGATTTTATGATTTGGCCACGGTTGTCCAGCAAATCACTCCGACTGTTAAGTGAATCAAATGCTTGTTAAGCAAATCTGGCTTCTAACCTTGGTTTTGCTGATCTCTGTAAGGACCTGCCAAAGCTATTGTCTCAGGAAAACATGACTCCTGAAACAATTTGAATTTGAAAAGGAACTTTTACTGAGAGAAAGGGATTGCAGATAAGTCAGGTGGAGTCTGAAAATTGATGCACAAAGCTCATTTTCCCCTTCAACCCCCCACCCCATGTCCACCGGTGGCCAATAGGATGCCGCCAAGGTGTTTTGAGAACTCCGAGATGGGATGGTGATAATAGGCTTTCCTTGGGATACCGAGACCTTGAGTAACAGGCTGGAATTGGCTGAGAGGGAGAATCTGTGCAGGTGGCCCATTCCCCCTCCCTAATTCCCAAGCGGTTGTCCCAAAGATGCTTTTTCAAGAGGCAACTGGATTTCCTGGTTTTTCTTTGAAGATGTTTTGCTTCTCATCCAAGAAGCTTCTTCAGCTCTGACTTGGATGAGAGGCGAAACGCCTTCAAAGAAAAACCAGGAAGTCAAGTTGCCTCTTGAAAAAGCACCTTTGGGACAACCATGACCTGAAGGACTGAGAATCTCCATAGACATTCCCAAACGGTTACATCAAAAGTGAAAATATGCAAAGTCTTTGTCATGCCTCTGTCGGAGTCTGAATCCAAGGAGGAAGATGAACAGCTGACAGGTAGTGGGAGTGTGGCTCTGTTGGCTGTGGAGGAAACTGGGGAAGGGCTAAGTCCAGCTGGGCAGAGCAGGGAAGAGGTAGAACAAGGGAGAGGGAGTTCAGAGGATGAACCAGGCCCACCAGCTCTTCATCCTTGAGCATGCAGGGAAGAATGGAAAAGGGAGCAATGTAGGTTGCGTGGCTTATGGGGGAGGAAAGGGTCCTGATTCCCTTCATTAGACACACCTGGAAAGAGAGTTTAAAAGAAATGCATGCTGAGTGTGGCATCTGCTGGGAACAAATGTGAGTTTATCTTGTGTTGTCTTTGTTTATCTGTGTTCCTGGCATCCTCCCAACCGTGTTGAGTTATTGCTGTGACTTCACGTCTGGAATTCCTTCTCTTGCCTTGCCAGACTAATTACTTCCTCTTGCCTTGATTGGACTTATAGTTACAATTTTTGCTGACCATATTTTGGACTTGATTCTCTGCAGACAATGGCTGATCCTAGGAGAGGTTTTCTCCAGCCCAGAAGGTAACCAGGACATTGGGGGCAAAGTTGGAGCTAACAAAGGGACTCCTACTGATTATTTGACTGTGTTGCCTTTGTGCCACGCCCTGGATCATCACAGTCTTCAAATCATGAAGCCACCCCTCACTCCCCTTCAGAATGACAGCTTGATAGTCTGAAATAGCAATTACGTGACCCTTGGACACTGCAACCCTCATAAATATACAGGTAAAAATTTATGTATATCATAAATATACAGATAAAAATCCAGTCATGTCTGACTTCAGGGGATAGTGTTTGGCTCAGTTCCTTGGCCAACGAGGGAGCCAGTGTTGTCCTTTCTGTGGTGATGTGGCTTGCATGGCTATATGCCAAGGCACATGAAATGCTGTTACTTTCCCTCGGAAGTGGTACCTATTTATCTACTCCCTTTCACATGCTTTCGAACTGCTAGGTGGGCAGGAGCAGGAGCAAGGAATAGGTCTCAAACCCTTTCCAGCTGGCAAGCTCAGTATCTTTAACTGACGAGCCATCGTGCCCTCTCACAAATACAGGTGGTTGCCCAATGCCCGAATTTTGAACACATGGTTGTGAGGATCATGTGAAGTGCAAGGATTGGTCACCTTTTTTTTTCAGTGCCATTATAACTTTGACCAGTTGCTAATTGAATGGTTGTAAGTCGAGGACGGCCTGTCCTTCCTTCTACTAGGGTTGCAAAGTTTTTGGTAGCAGTATCCACCCTACCTTTAGGACTTGCTCTAAGTTCTCCAGTTTGGCTTGGAGCTGGTGTTTCCCCCAGAGAGCCAAATCTCGTTCTTTGGTTACTACAGCAAGGACTTCTTTGAGCTGGTCATCGTTGTTTTATACCTTGAAAGCAAACAGGAAGGGGGGGGGGGAAATGAGGGTAAAAACCATTTTCCATACTCAACATTCCTGTCCACAGAAAAAGAAGGTGAACAATTGTTTCTGAGTAAGTCTCCTTCTATTATTTATCCCCTAACCATAGAAGATACCGGAAGTTCTAACAGTTATATAGATTATAAGGTGAGAGTCACAAAAGATAACGCCCCAACCAAGGAACTATCATCTCAGGGAAACAATCAAACAGTAAACAATGACCTAATCAAGGAATCACCAAAAATACTCCTACCAACACTGACAGGGCAAGCAGTTGCATAGAAACGGAGAGCAAACCCCACTCCCTTCTAGCCCTGATGATGTTACCTAGTTGGGTAATGAAATGTCTGTAAACCACCCAGCTCAAAGAGCACCAAGGATGACATCATCATCATCGTTGTCCTCCTCCTCCTCCTCTTCTTCTTCCTCCTCCTCAGAAACCCCACTTCTTTCTAGCACTCAGGATATTATCTAATTTGGCAATCAAATATCTGCAAGAAAACAACCATTCTCAGATACGATCAAGGACCTCACAGTTGTTCTCCTCTTCCCTCTCCCCTCCCCACTCCTCCTCCTTGTTCCCCCTCAACTTTCTTCTCCACTCCGCAAAGCCCCCCTCCCTTCTAGCACTGAAGATGTTGCCCTGTTGGGCAATGAAACATCTGCAAGAAAACAATCAATCTTAGATAGCATCAAGGACCTCACAGTCCTCCTCCTTCTCCTCCTCTTCCTCCTCTTCCTCTTTCTTCTCCACTCCGCAAACCTCCCTCCTTTCTAGCACTGATGATGTTACCCAACCAAACTCAGAAAGCAGCGAGGACCCCACAAATGAGAAATGAAAGAGATCCAGATAGACGTTGGTCCAAGGATGCTAGATAGCCCCTGTATTTGGTTCTGGCAGTGTGTTGTGATTAGCCGGCAGCAGGTGTGGACGGCTGAGGAGAGCGAGGACTCAGATGAGAGGCCAGGGCCATTAGGGAGTGGACTGCTGCCTTCAGAGATTGTGGGGGCTGGCAGCAGCGATGAGGAGGTTCCTGAGGAGCCTGTGCCAAGTGCATGCAGGGCTGCTTGAAGGAAAGAGCAGCTGCAGCAGCACGGGTGACTCGGGAGTAAGGCTGCAAGGTAATGGCCCCTCCTTCAAGAAGATAAAAGTCAGCTGTGAAGCGAACATTCTTTGCAGGAAGCAAAGACGTTTTGAAACTCAGCCTCATGGACATTACAGTATCTTAAGTTGGTATTTGAAGCTTCTCGTGTTGTGAAATATTTCTTATCTGTGATTCTTGGCAGTCTTGCACAGTTTTAGTGAGGCTTGTGCTTATCAAAGTTAATTAGTTTGCAGCAGCCTTTTAACCGGGGATTCGTAAGAATCATTAAAAGGTTTCTGTTCCCTTTGGTTTATGTTTGTTTTATTGGACAAGAGTTTGGGTCAGAACACAGTGACATTCGGTGGTGAAAGATGAGCCTGGCAGCATTTGGGCATCACAGAATCAAATTCACCAACCAAGAAGAAGAGAACAATGCAACGTGCCATCATCCTTCCAAAAATTTCAGGTCTTGGTTGCAACCTTGAGCCAATTCAAATAAACTTGCCTCTGATTTTAAGGGGCAGCCCCTTCCTTTAACTTAAAAGTAAACCCTCCTCTCGCGAATTCCCTAGTTGTACTGTAATACCTTGGGTGATACGCTTGCATATTGGAAGTTCAGAGGGTCCTTTCCATCCCCAACATTTTTCAGTTCATTTTTCTGCAAGGAAAGCAAAGAGAGCGACTCAAGCATTGCAGTGGTGTTTTGTTCAAATGTTGCCATTCAGGTTGGATGGTGCTGGGATAAAATGGAAAATGCCACGTAAAGGTGGACTTGTAAAAAAAAAAAAAGCAAGGAAATTTTGGTGAACAAAACTTCAGTATAGAATTTAAACCAGAAATATTTCTATTAGGAGTTATAATAGATGGTTATAGAAAAGGGTCAATATACCTAATATTACACATTCTGACGGCAGCGAGAATGGTGTACGCCCAGCAATGGAAAAGTGAAAACACTCCTTTAGAAAAGATGATAATAAAGAAGATATTAGTTTGCGCAGAATTGGACAGATAAAAGTTAGAATTTTAAAAAAACAAAGGGGAGACAGAATATTATGACCCTTGGAACAGATATTACCAATAGCTGGAATTAAGAGGTGGGAGTCGGAACACGAAATAATTAGACTAAGTAGACCCGGAATAAGATATTATTATATGTATTAGAATGAGTATGTTGGTCAAAAATAATTGTACAAGACTAGCAATGTGTAAGTGCTATATATGTCTTTCACTTTGGTGTACATGGCGGAGAAAATGCCAGGATGGTCACACTGTGTTCAATATACCTATAGATAAATAATAATAAAAAATATTTTTAAAAAATGCCATATAAAGAAATGGAGGATTTTATTCCTTTATTTATTCGTACCCCACCTTTATTATTTTTACATATGACTCAACATATTCTACACACTTTCCTCCTATTTTCCCCACAACAACAACCCAGTGAGGTGGGTTAAGCTGATACAGAGAGGGACTGGCCCAAAGTCACCCAGATTGCTTTCAAGCTAAGGTAGGACAAGAACTCCCAGTCTCCCGGTAATTGTCACAAAGTCATCCAACTTGTACTAGAACTCACCATCTCGTGGTGATTGGCACCCAACTGATTTTCAAAACTAAGGCAGAACTAGAACTCACCGTCTCCTGGTGATTGGCTCAAAGTCACCCAGCTGGCTTGCAAAGCTAAAGCAGGACTAGAACTCACCATCTCCTGGTAATTGGCCCAAAGTCACCAAGCTGGTTTTCATGGCAGGACCAGAACTCACCATCTCCTGGTGATCGGCCCAAAGTCACTCAGCCGGCTTTCATGCCTAAAACGAGACTTGAATCCACTGCCTCCTCATTTCATGGCTAAGAGGGACTGGGCTAAGACTCATGGTCTGCTGGTCATTGGCTCCAAGGGATTCTTTTAACAAGTGCAACAATTCACTGAATAACTATGGCAAAAGGCCTGACTAATCTAACTTGCCTTGCTTAGAAATTCTAGTTCCAGTTGTGGTCCTTAGCTGAGGACTACCTGTACAAAAGGATCTCAGGCAGAATCTCCCAAGAGCTGTGGCTTCTTGCATCTTCTCCAAGATATCTATCTTTAATAAAGCATCCGTGAGATACGGCAATTCATCAAAAATGCAATCTCCCCTCTCCCTCCTTCCCTGTTTCTGCCTTGCAGCGCTCCTGCTTAATAAGGAATCAGTTCATTGAACTGTTACAACTAGCTAATATCCTGTGATCTCCGACAGGAAGAATGCCAAACAACAACAACAACAACCAAACAAACAAAAAAACAGGATAGAACATATTTTTTTGGGGGGGTGAATTAAATAGAACAAGTTGCCTTTTAATTGAGTTTTGTGTTTTCGGTGGGGAGAGCCAAGCCAGCCTCTCTTCCAGGCCTGGAAATAAATGCAATTTAAAAACAATACAATGAGAGTAATAAAAATCTTTCAGGGTGGACAAGGCCACCAGTAAGCCAAAAAAGAAAAAAAAGGAAAAGAAATTCAACAGCAAGAAGAAAGAACAAGTCGGTAAATTTAACCCACGGTTGTTTCTGAAGCCAGGTTCTGTATCGCCTGGAGTCAAGCATCTCGTTTTGAATGTTTTATTTAGTTCACACGTCCTGGATGTATTTTGTTTCCTAGCTGAAAATGCAGAAATGAATGAACCAAAAAACTTAGGCCAAGGAGGAGGGGGAAAAGTTATGTAAATGCCAGGGACCTTAAAATAAGCCAACTCAACAAAGAAAGAAGGAACCGCACCAGAATGGGCAAACATCTTGAGAGCTGAACCAAACTCTGTGTACTCTTCTTTCCTTTCATCTCCCTTTCTGAATAATTTGCCATTGTGAGGTCCTTGGTGCTCTCGGAACTTGGTGGTTTTCTTGCAGATATTTCATCATTGCATTGATGTTATCTAATTGGGTAATGAAACATCTGCAAACAAATAACCAAGCTCAGAGACCACTGAAATCCCCACAATCCTCCTTCTCCTGCTCCTTCTCCTCCTTCTCTTCCTCCAACCTCACTCACTTCTAGCATTGAGTATATTATCTAGTTGGGTAATGAAGCCTGCAAATCACCAACCAGACTCAGAAAGCACCGATAACCCCCCACCTCCTTATCCTCAACCTCCTCTTACTGTTACTCTTCCTCTTCCTCAAACCTCACTCCCTTCTAGCATGATAGAAACATAAACACAATTGAGCGAGTCCAGAAGTATTTTACCAGAAAAGTACTACACTCCTCTATTCGCAACAGAATACCCTATAGCACCAGACTTGAGACTTTAGGCTTAGACAACCTTGAACTACGCTGAATAAGACTGGACTTAAGCATAGTACATAAAATCATATGTTACAACACCTTACCAGTTAATGAATATTTCAGCTTTAACCGCAACAACACAAAAGCACACAACAGATATAAACTAAATGTAAACCATTCCAAACTTGATTGCAGGAAGTACAATTTCAGCAACAGGGTGGTCAATGCCTGGAACTCACTACCTGATTCTGTTGTCACCTGCTCAAACCCCCACTCCTTTATCCTCAAACTAACCTCTATTGACCTCACCCCATTCCTAAGAGGTCTGTAAGGGGCATGCATAAGCACACAATTGTGCCTACCGTCCCTTATCCTATTGTCCCCAGTTATTAGTTCCTATTTCTTGTATTTAAACTTACGTTTATTCTTGTTTCTGTTGTATTGTAAGCTTTTGACAAATAAATAAATAATAATATTATCTAGTTGGGTAATGAAATGTCTGCAAATCACCAAACTCAGAGAGAACCAAGAACCCGCCCCCTCCTCATTCTCATCCTCCTCTTACTGTTACTCTTCCTCCTCCTCCTCCTCTTTTCCTGAAACCTCACTCCGTTCTAGCACTGATTATATTATCTATCTGGGAAATGAAATGTCTGCAAATCACCAACCAAACTTAGAGAGCACCAAGGACCCCCCCAATCCTCCTCCTTTGTTCTTATCATCCTCTTCCACCACCACCTCCTCCTCCTCCTCCTCCTCCAATCTTACTCCCTTCTAGCATTGATGATGTTACCTAGTTAGGTAACAAAACATTTGCAAACAAAGAACCAAGCTCAGAAAATACCAAGGACCCCACAAAGGACTCCTCCTCCTCCTCCACCCCTCCTCTCTGCATATCCCACTCTCTTCTAGCACTGATGATGTTACCTAGCCAGGTAGTGAAATATCTGCAAGTTCAAAGAACACCAAGAACCTCATAATGGAACCCTCAGCTGCAAATATTCTCTTGTATTGCTAATTTTCCCCTGTCTGTTTGCTGTTGAGGGTTTGTTGACTTCCCTTTCTTCTCTCTAGTCTTGGAGTTTCTTTATCTTCTCCATCCAGCTTCTAACAAGACCAAAATCTCTTTAGCTTTTTCTAAGATCTTCCATTGAGTTGGTTTACTGCCAAAGGAACCTGACCAGATCTCTTAAATTTCTCTTTTAAATAGTAGCGATGACATACCTGGATTTGGGAGAACCTGCATAATGTGGTGCGAGGCCATCAAAAGACAAGGAACCAGGGACATCCAGAAAGTGCCAGCTGTTAAAAGCCCAGGGAGGGTTCAGCTCAACCATGCAAACCGGTTTTATTTTCCTCCCTTACGTATGATGGTTCAGAAACCATCTGCATTTTAAATAGCTCCGTTCCACAATTAGATTCTTTCTTTCTTTTTAAAGATGCAAATTAAAACATGTCCTAATAAAAGAGTGCCAACACCACAACCGATTGGAGTTTGTTCTTTAATGATAGCCTGAGAGCAGAGCATTTGATATGCAAAGGGTAAAAATAGCCACGAAGGAAATAAACAAACTGCCTATCTAAGATTCAGAGCTACTGGCTCTTTGAACAGCAAGAGTTTTCTGCAGTCAAGAGTTCCTGGCAGGAAACACTGTGGTTCAAGTACCATCAAACAGACCACCAGGTGGGCACATTCAAGGCTATCTAGGATATGCACCAAAAGACCGATCCAAGAGACTGACTAACCAGCATACCATTTCTCAGAGCATCTATCCAGATGGGTTTGGGACACTCGTGAATCCAGATAGAATAAACATCCATTTAAATTTCATCACCCCCTGCAGTAACTTCCATCATTTAGCTATGCCTTCTCTCCATCAGCCTGCATCCCTTAAAATTGAATAGAATAGAATATCGGAGTTGGAAGGGACGTTGGAGGTCTTCTAGTCCAACCCCCTGCTTAGAGGAAACCCTACACCACTCCAGACAAATGGTTATCCAATCTCTTCTTTAAAACTCCCAGTGTTGGAGCACCTACAACTTCTGGAGGCAATTCCTCCCACTGATTAATTGTTCTCACTGTCAGGAAATTTATCCTTAGTTCTAGGTTGCTTCTCTCCTTGTTTAGTTTCCATCTGTTGCTTCTTGTCCTGCCTTCAGGTGCTTTGGAGAACAGCTTGACTCCCTCTTCTTTGGGGCAGCCCCTGAGATATTGGAAGACTGCTATCCTGTCTCTCCTAGTTATGTATCACCCCTAAGATGGGTGATACATAATTGTATTTCTTAGGGAAATCAACATCCTTCATGGGGAAAGCCAGTTGAGTCTAGTGGTTAAGACCCCAGGCTAGAAACTGGGAGACTGGGAGTTCTAGTTCCGCCTTAACCAGGAAAGCCAGCTAGGTGACTTTGGACCAATCACTCGGAGAAAATGAGTTCTAGTCCTTCCTTAGGTGTGAAAAAGTGACTTTGGGCCAATCACTAGGAGACTGTGGATTCTAATCCCACCTTAGGTGTGAAAGCCAACTGGAGATGCCAACTAGGAGATGGTGAGTTCTAGTCTAGTGAGTGCTACTCTCCAAAGCACCTGAAGGCAGGACAAGAAGCAACGAGTGGAAATTAATCCAGGAGAGAAGCAACCTGGAACTAAGAAGGAATTTCCTGACAGTTAGAACAATTAATCAGTGGAACGACTTGCCTCCAGAAGTTGTAAATGCTCCAACACTGGAAGTTTGTAAGAAGAGACTGGACAGACATTTGTCTGACATGATGTAGGGTTTCCTGCCTAAGCAGGGGGTTGGACTAGAAAACCTCCAAGGTCCCTTCCTTCTATTCTATTCTATTCTATTCTATTCTAGTCCTTCTTTAGACATGAAATCTAGTTATTAAATTAATCCCTTCTCTGATTTCAGGCATCCAAGGCCTAAATTAGCCAGATATTGCTACCTGCAATAATACGTCTAAAGGTGGACAATTCCATACAGATGTCCCTTTGCCTTCTCATTAAACTTCCCAAAGAATCTGGGGATTTCAAGGGCCAAAGACTTGAATTAAATATGTCAGGTTAGACACCATCAATCTGGTTCCCTTCAGTTACCCTGGGCTGCAGTTGTATCCCAGGGGATTCTACTGCTAATCCAATCTATTTAATGAAACTGATTAAAAGTAGAGTAAGTGGGAAGCTGACAGCAATCCAAAATGAAAAATTGGAGATGTTCTCCTCTACTTCATATATATCCTCCTAACAGGAAGGGAGTGGGCTTTTCTTATCTGCAGAACTACATCCCAAAGGGTGTATAAAACACATAAGAAAGGATATATTACTACAAATGTATCTCCTCTGGTTCTTTTTAATCAATTTTCCTGACATTCCCATAGCTTTCTACCTTGCGACAAAGGCACAATCTCAGCTTGACAAATGAATAACTATACTTATTATTGAGAAAGTCCTTTAAATTTTAAACACTTGATAGATGTTAAACTGGGTTAACCTACAAGTTGATATTAATTAGATAGCATGCAGAGGGCACACTTAAAAAAAAAAAAATAGCGTAGAGTAGGAAGCACCTTTTCAACTACCTTCTTTCCTGCAGGAATTAAAATAGGGGAAATCCCTCAAAGATAGTAACTTGACTTTTTCTTTCTGTTTCGTAATACATTTGCCCATAAAGATGACAGAATTATAATAAGTGATAAGGAAATACAAAAGGGTGGGCGTGCACTCTTCTATCCAAAGGCAATCTTGTTGGTCAACTTCTGCTGATCATTGTTCTAAAGATGTTCAGCCATTCCCAACATTTGATAGTGCTGGACATTACAGTAGAGAACTAGAATCTTAGATCACCCCACAATTGTAACCTAAAATGCTAGATGGGGGGGGGAATGCATTTTTGTAGAAAAATCTTAACTGAGGTCCCTGTCCCTCTTACTTTTGTTAATCAAGAAAGCTGGGGGAGAATGAATTTAAGCTTTTTGTGAGACCAGATGAAGCAGGCTGCCTTACAAGATGGGTGTTGGTGTTAGTGTTGGTGCTGATAGAGGAGGGAGGAGGAGGAGGAGAAGGAGAAAGAGGAGGAGGAGGAGAAGGGGGAGAAGAAGAAGCATGTGAAAATGAGTGAAAACTCCACCTGTGAATCTACAGAGGTTGACACAGTAACCAGATCCAAATCAACCAAAAGAAGGAAACAGCTTGGCTTTAAACCCTTCCCCTTCACCGTTACTTCTTGCAGGGGGGGTGGGAATTTTAAAGAGGAAAATCCGTTCTCAAAATTTGGCCTGATTGCCATAGGCTAAAAGAGAGGCAAACCTGGAGACGAACAGCCATTGTCAGGACAACAGCCTCCGTGTTTAAGGAATATTGGCCCTGTCTTTTAAAGCAGAGGAAACAAAAGTTCTAAAATTAATTTGGAAGATCATCAAGAGCTCAATTTCCCCAGAGATTTACAAAGATTCAATCTTCCAGATCTGGATTGCTTCCTCTAGGGGCTGATTCCAGCTGCTAAAAGACACAAGTACTCAACTTGTCTTTCACGAAGCCGGCTGAACGTGTCACCTTGGATTGGGGGTGGGTGGGAGAAGACTGGATGTAGTTGGACACCCAACACCCCAACTTGAGAGAACATTCAACAGCCACCCTAGGTGGCATTTGTGTTGCTACATTAATTATTGCACAGCTAGGGATTAAATCTTCTAGCTTGGCCTTTACTTAATGAGCAAGCGGTGGGGATCTGGATTCATATTTTAGTAATCAAAGATGTTTTAAAACATCATGACAGAGATATATTTAACAAACGCATGCAGAGCATGGCGTAGGGACCTCTGCTTTTCTTTCAATATTTTCTTTTCAACCCAAAGATGATCTTGTCAGAAGAAGTTGGTTAAGCTAACACAGCAACCCTTCTCTCCTTAGCCGTATCCTTGAAGTTGAATTCAATTCTTTCCCAAAGGAAGAAATACATCAATTAATGTTTTATAGAATAGAACAGAATAACAGAGTTGGAAGGGACCTTGGAGGTCTTCTAGTCCAACCCCCTGCCTAGGCAGGAAACCCTACACCCCTTCAGACAAATGGTTAGCCAAAAACTTTTTTAAAAAAAGTTGGAGCATTCACAACTTCTGGAAGCAAGTTGTTCCACTGGTTGATTGTTCTCACAGTCAGGAAATTTCTCCTTAGTTATAAGTTATTTCTCTCCTTGATTATTTCCATCCATTGCTTGTTGTTCTGCCCTCAGGTGCTTTGGAGAATAGCTGGACTCCCTCTTCTTTGTGGCAGCCCCTGAGATATTGGAACACTGCTATCGTGTCCCCCCTAGTACTTCATTTCATCAAACTAGACATACCGAGTTCCAGCAACTATTCTTCCTATGTTTTAGTCTCCAGTCCCTTAATTGTCTTTGTTACTCTTCTCTGCACTCTTTCTAGAGTCTAAACATCTTTTTTTTACATTGTGGTGACCAAAACTGGATGCAGTATTCTAAGTGTGGTTTTACTAAGGCTTTATACAGTGGTATTAGTACCTCCTTGATCTTGATTCTATCCCTCTGTTTATGCAGCCTAGAATTATGTTGGCTTTTTTGGCAGCTGCTGCACACTGCTGACTCATATTTAAATGGTTATAGTTTATCCCCAGGTGAGATTCACAGGTACGGTCAGAGTAGCTTTTCCTTTCAGAATCAGAGCCTTTGAATCTGGGTTAAACTGGTTACATTTTGTGTGCTTGGAACAAGTTTGCTTAGAGCTTAAAGCAACAGGGTAGAAACTGGGGGAGAGTGAGTTCTAGTCCAGTTTGAGGCACAAAGTTATTTGGGCAAGGGTCTAGTTCTTCTCTCTGAGTCCTAAGAAAGAAATGGCAAGGGCAAACCACTTTAAAAAAAAAACCCTTTCCAAATATTTGCAGTCGCCAAGAATCAGACATGACTGAATTGACCACTTTGATTAAAGAATGATTAAAGAAAAGAACATAAGTACCGCTTCTGAACTTCGTGCTTGATGTGGAAAAGAATGAAACTCTGACTTTGGGTTTTGCCCATTAGACTGATCGATCTTGATAGGAATGGCTGGTTCATATTATTATGAAAAAAGGCAAAAGTTGTGATTGGATGTTCGTGCCTTATTTTCCTGTAACAGAGAGGGTTGGGAGACAATGCTTCTTTTCCTTTCCTTTTCTTATCTTTCCTCACTTCTCTTTCCCCCTTTCCTTCCCCTCCCCCCACTGCTTTTCTATTTACTTTGTATTTTATAATACTTTCTAACTTGGTTGAATGGAAGAAAAGAAAGAACCCTGTCAACCATTTGTCAAAACAGGTTGAAAAGTTTGGATTATTCCTGTTAGCTGTGCAATGTGCCAATATTTATTTATTTTTATTATTTATTTATTTTGTCAAGCATATATTAGCTAACAGATATAAGTATAAACATGATTATTAATAAATGAAATGGATATGAATAAAGAGAACATTTGGACAGAGGCAGTAGGTATATTGGTGCACTTATGCATGCCCCTTACAGACCTCTTTGGAAAGGGGTGAGGTCAACAGTAGACAGTCTAAGGTTAAAGTTTTGGGGGTTTGGGAAAAAAACCACAGAGTCAGGTAGAGTATTCCAGGCATTGACCACTCTGTTGCTGAAGACAAAGCAATTTGCTTGTTGAATTCTGGGTATCAGGTAGGGACTGGGTCCCTGTTTCTGAGCTGATCTACCATCGCAATAAATGCATTCTACTTTTTATTCCCACAGCCAAGCAAGTACTCAAAGACGAAGAAAGTGCTGGCAGGACATTGTTGAAAGACGGCAAAGAATACCTCCTCGTAAACAGCCACAAGAGGAAAGCAATACATGGAAAGCAATGAAGTTGCAAACTTACCTGCCCAAATGTCCTCCTGAAAGGTGGGCAAGGAGCACCTTCTGAGAGGCGTTGGCGGGGCTGACCCAAGAAGAATCAAGAAGGGTGCCAGGAAGTGCTGAATCCTTAAACGGCGGCTTTAAACAGTTGCTACAGAAAACTGTGTCTGGTCTTGGGGCTTTCCTTCTCCACCCACTGCCTACATGGTTTCCCCCATATAAACAGCCCCTCCCAAGGGTCAGACCTCCTGCTCTGGTGCAGGGTGCCTGCTGTTAAATTTAAATTAATCTTCCTGCCTGGTTGGGGTTGACCTTTCTGGTAAGTGCCTGGAAACAACATATTAGTTGCCTGGGGGCTGGGGAGAGAGCTAGAGCAGGGAGAGAGAAATCCACACATTCGCACCAGCACGTACACACACACGCACGCACACACACAGATACATTTGCAAAAGTCGAAACTTTTAAGCTTTGTTGCAGCCATTGATAGGTGCAATGTTTAAACGTTTATCTAGTCCTTCATAACATGTCTCAAGGAATTGGAGCGATGGTGGTTTGGGAATCCTCAGTTCAACGTCGCTTCTTTGCAATGTCTAAAATTCCGTCCAGTCTGGTCCAGTAGAGGACTGGAGGCTAAAACATACAATGAATGGATGCAGGAACTGGGCATGGCTAGTCTAGTGAAAAGAAGGACTAGGGGTGAGAAGATAGCAGTCTTCCAATATTTTGAGGGGCTGCCCCAGAGAAGAGGAGGTCGATCTATTCTCCAAAGCATTTGAAGGCAAGAAAAGAAGCAACATATGGAAACTAATCCACGAGAGAAGCAACCTAGAACCAAGGAGGAATTTCCTGGCAGTTAGAACAATTAATCAGAGGAACAGCTTGCCTCCAGAAATTGTAAATGCTCCAACTCTGGAAGTTTTAAAGAAGAGACTAGACTTTTCTGGAATGGTATAGGGTCTCCTGCTTGAGCAATGGGTTGGACTAGAAGATCTCTAAAGTCCCTTCCAGTTCTGTTATGCTGTTATTGTAACTAATCAAAATATTGTCGCGTGGGCTGTGCAAAGGATCAACCCTTCCACTCTATCTTTATTCACAGTTGCACATATCTCCTTTTAAATTTGGTTAAATATTGTACGTGCTTTCTGTACCTTTATAAACCCACAACAAGAAGCAAGGATCTGTTGAAAAGAAAGAGGCACACCTCTTTAAAAAGTAGCTTTTGATTAGACAAAACTGTGTGTTTATTTGAAACTGTATTTATTCGGCTGTTCCATAAATCCTTGATGATGCAGTGAAATGACTCAATAAATCCATTAAATTCTTACACCAAATCAACAACTCATCCTTTAATTGGACAAGTTTCTGTCTCCGTTAATAATAAAAACCCTCTCTTTCTTTTACAAGACAGATTTTTGTTGTTGTTAATCTTTGTCTGAACTGAGGAGACAATTACCGATCCTGGGGTTCGTTCTATCTAACCTAGGGAGAGAGCATTTAGAAAACTCGCCCTTTTTCCTAAATAGAGACGATCAAGTCAGTTTCTTCCAAAAAGAACTAGTTGACATTCCCTGTCAACTGTCTCCAATTTAATCGCCCAAACTAGCACACACAGATGATGATGATAAAAAAATACTGGAGGCAAAGGCTGTCAGGTTTTAATTGTTTAAAAATAAAATAATAGCATTACCCTTGAAGACTTAACAGAATGGAAAAAGAGAGGCTGGGCTGCTCCCCCCCCCCTATCATTGGCAATTCTAATCAAGGTAAGGAGTGTGGTTCATGGTGTCACAGGCATGATGTTTCCCATGGTTTGGGGGATACCAAAATGGCTGAATACCATGAGCAAGGCCGGAAATAAGGAACAATTTCTTGACAGTGAGGACAATTAATCAGTGGAACAGCTTGCTGGAAGTTGTGGGTGCTCCATCACTCGAGGTTTTCAAGAAGAGACATTGGACAGCCATTTGTCCAGAGTGGTATAGAGTCTCCTGCTTGAGCAGGGGGTTGGACTAGAAGATCTTCATGGTCCCTTCCAATGTTATAATTCTATGTTCTGTTGCAAGTCTCAGAATAAAGGGATGGGGAATCTCCACTCCAGAAACTCAGCATATACATAGGTTCATTTTGAGGCATATAGTCCAAAGAAAACCTGGGGTGATTTGGGTGAATCCAACTAATTAAACTACTAAATCAGTTTTATTGGATTCTCAGAGAGAGGGAACTTGACAAGGCAACTAACACTATGTTTTCCAGGACATGTGGTGCCTTCATCAACATGGACAGCTCCAACACGGAATGTGCCATCCGTTAATTGTGTCTTAAGGAGCTTCAGCACCATGGAGAGCAACCTTCTTTCCCTGCTGGTGCTGAACCAGCTTCCATCTATTGTGTTTTCTGTTTTTTTTTTTTTTTTGGGGGGGGGGGGTTGCTTTCTGTTGGTTTTGAGATCCTTTGCAATAATGGATACCATTAGGATAGAGAAGAAAAGAAGAAGGCAAGACTCTTTGTCTTCTTCTTCCAAAGTGCTGGAAGACAAATGAAAGAGAGACGCACATGCTTGACGGAGCAAACAACCAACATTTAAAAAAACTTGCCAGAGTTTAATTTGGGAGCACAAACCAAGCGGAGATGTGTCTTTTCAGCCACATCCGTGTGATAAAAAAGATCAGACCAAATTGGGATGAGGAACAGAAAAGAGACAGCCCAAAGGATAAAGAGTAACTCTTTTTGTAAAAAAAAAAAAAGAATGGCTTTTGCAAAAACAAAGTTTTTGGGATGACCAATGTTTTTGTATTTAGAAATGGATAATTCAATCCCAAAATTGTCCCAAAAGTGCTTCTTTTTCAAGAGGCAACTGGACGTTCTGATTTTTCTTTGAAGGTGTTTAGCTTCTCGTCCCACGAAGCTTCTTCGGCTCTGACTTGGATGGTGGGAATAGAAGGATTTCAATGAAAGTCAGAGCCAAAGAAGCTTCTTGGAGGAGAAGCGAAATGTCTTCACAAGAGAAACCAGAAAGTCCAGTTGTCTCTTGAAAAAGCACCATTGGGACAACCATGCCCTGGAGGACTGAGAATCTCCATAGACGATCCAAAAATAAGATTCACGCAATATGAGCGGGGAATACATTTGGGGGAATGACAGAACAACACAACTGTTTCCCCAGGCAATCCATTTTCTTGGAAAAGAAGAAGGAGGCCGTCCTGTTCCTTCGCAACAATTCAAGGTACACTCCACTTCCAAATGTAACCCAAATTTTGTTTCTAAGTTTGAGAGAGAATTTATAACATCCTCTTTTCTTTCCACCCTGACAAATGTCACCTCCTCCTAAATGGATCTGGAATTGAATTGGAGAGAACACAACATTAGATGCCCCTTCCTCCGCCTCCCCTTATGTAACCATTGAGCGTGGCTCTATTTCATGGAGGAAACAATTCCTGCAACTGTTTATCTGCTCGAGAAGATTTATCTCCCTTTGGGGAGTTCTGGATCTCGTTACTGAAAAACTCTTATTTCGTAAGACGTAGGAGACCAGCAAGAATCATGAAAGATCTAACAGTTTGGAAGAGAACTTGGTCGCTAGGGGGTTGCAGGAGAAATCTGGTCCCAGATACGGAAGGAGGAGGAGCTTGATCATGCTGCTCTGGACACCATCTTGGCTTTCTTGCGTATACTCTGAAGACCATGCTGCCCATAAGAATGAAGGCACAAAGATTTCTCTGCTGTTTCAGGCACAGGAAGGAGAAGGAGAGAATAGGAAAATGTCTACCCTCTCCGCAGACTTGGCCACTGTTTCTCAGCATGATCTTCTTTATAAAATAGTTTTGCTTTCAGATTTTCTAGCATTACAGTGGCTATAGGAATGGATCGATGGATGGATAGTAGATCAATGGCTGTATAGATGACCAAATGGGTAAATGTATATATGTATGTATGTATGCATGTATAAGGATGGACAATAGATGGATATTAGATGAATATTAGATGATAGATTGATAATATAGATAGATGATAGATAGATGGATATAGATAGATAGATCTATCTAGATGGGATGGATGGACAATAGACAATAGATAATATAGTTGATAGATGATTGGTAGGTCAGTAGATATAGATGATTAGATAGATAGATAGATAGATAGATAGATAGATAGATAGATAGATAGATAGATAGATAGATAGAAGATGGACAGGTGGACAGAGTCAGACAGATACTGTAGATAGATAGGAATGATCAAAGTGGATCCACAACAGAGTTCCTGAAAAGTTGGCATATCTTCCTGCCTCTTGAATATGTTTAAGGACACGGGCATTTTGACATATTGTAACTTCAGTTGGTGGTATATCTGGTTGATGCCTACAAAGGAGCTGTGTCTGCAGTTGGTGAACTAGACAGAACAGTCACTCAAAATGAAGTTTTGTATGTTTTTTTTTTTAAGCCAATTGCATCAACACCTTGATGGATGATGTGACATCAAGGGGTTTGTCAACTCTTAGCCAATGTTTAAATTTGAGCTTTTTTTATTGCTGCAAGCTGGATAAAGAGACAGAAATGCTTTTCTTTCCTGCTGTACTGCAGTATCATAAATCTTGCACAGCCATTGTCTATAAGATCCTGAAATAGAAGGACTAGAGAACGGCCAGTCAAGGAAGATGAGATCACTCTCCTGTGTGTGTGAGTGTGTGTGTGTGTGTATATATATATATATATACATATATGTGTGTGTGTGTGTGTGTGTATGTGTATGTATGTATACACACACACACACACACCGGAGAGTGATCTCATCTTCCTTGACTGGCCGTTCTCTAGTCCTTCTATTTCAGGATCTTATAGGCAATATATATATATATATATATATATATATATATATATATATATATATATATCCCTATTGTAGTAGATTTAGGAATCTGGCCAAAATTCAGATTTGCTGGTACAGAACAGCTGATAGAAACTGCCAGATTAGTGGCTTTGCTGGTTCCTTTAGTTAGTTTTTGCCCTCTTCTTAAACCCGTATGGGTGCTGATTTATTTATCAAATTTATTTGCTGCCCATCTTGTGGTTTAGGTTGGGGGGGTGTCTCCAACTTTGACAACTTTTGAGACCTGTGGACTTCAACTCCCCAAATTGCTCAGCCAGACATACTGGAATGAGGAATTCTGGGGTTGAAGTCCACAAGTCTTAAAGTTGCATAAAAATAAAGGAGAAGGAAGAAACTGAATACTTTCTAGCTTTGTTAAAATATGAATACTTTGTTTTACCAATGATTAACTAACAGAAACAGATTAGAAATCAAAGAGATTAAGAGAATGATTAATTATAGAAGGAAAGCTTTCTAGTATGGATAAGCCAAGGTTATTATTATTATGTGATTATTATCAATGATATGTATATTATGATGATGATTGTGCTTATCATCTTGTTGTTGTTCAGAACTAACTGTACTCAGATGCTGTTCATATAGATATTGAGTTTTTTCTGTTAATTAAAGAAAAATGTATGCAAAATGCCACTCATGCATCATCACAAAATCTCCAGAACCGTAAAGCCTACAAATTTGATATTTGGCACATATGTTCTTCTTGGCTTCTAGGTGCTCACTAAGAAAGGATTTTTCAAAATTACCATCACAGCATTAGTATTTCCTATATTATTATTATTAGTACACTCTGATGCTAAGGAGTTCTACTCCCCCTCCCCACCTGAAAAGAAATCTCTTCCAAATGCAAAACACAAGCAGAGGAGAAGAGTTTCAGTTTCAGTTTAAGAGCACCAAGCAGCTTTAATACAGAACAGTTGAGCTAAGCCACACCCAGGCTCCTTGCTGTCTCCTTGCTCACACAGCAAATACCCTTTCAGTTTCCAAACAGCCCTCAACTCTCTTACACACTGACAGGATGAATACTCAATTTTTTTACTACCAGTGGGCATGGCTTGGTGGGCATGGCAGGGGAAGGTTACTGCAAAATCCCATTCCTTCCCCACCCCACTAACCTGCTTTCCAGCTCTGTTCTCCTGTGCAGGGCAACCAAAGAAGATCCAGCCAATCAGCTGGGACTCAATGGGAAGCAGAGAAGAGATGGGGTTGGCGGGGTCAGTCAGGGGTGGTATTTGCCGGTTCTCCGAACTACTCAAAATTTCCGCTACCAGTTCTCCAGAATTGGTCAGAACCTGCTGAATACCATCTCTGGTCCACACCGACTATCTCTTGAGTTTTTTGAGATCTAGAAAGAGATTCCAACTTTCTATCGGGTAGCTTATATTTTACCTGTACAAATAATATCTCTTGCAAAACTCTTTATCAGTCTCCTCTTCCCAGAAGAGAAGCTTCAAGCCTGGAAAAATATTGAGAAGCAAAGAGGTTTCAAAATTTGCCTATGCCAGCATCAGCTCACAGGCTAATGATTAAAAAACAAAACAAAATCAATGTTCTCATTTCCTGCTGTGCAGGCAACATTAACACTGCAATCTGGTTACCTGCTGTAATCACAGCCAAACTCAATTACCCTCCTTAAGCAAACAACGCAGCAGAAAGGCCACGAAATGTCAAAATTTAATTCCACCACTTCTGTCCCTCTGAATTTTCAGCTTGCGGGTCCAGATCCAAATAGGGAAAGAGCCATTTAGAATTTGCCTCTCAAAAATTAAATTACTCCCAGGACTAGAGATCAATAAATAGGTCACGTAAGACTTCGTTCTTTCAAGGAACTACCAACAAAGAAAACAACACTCCCATCGACAGTGACAGGGGGAGCCACTTGTCTATAAACAGAGAGTAGAACCCCATTCCTTTATAGCACTGATCATGTTGCCTAGTTGGGTCATGAAATGTCTGCAAAAAACCCCACCAAGTTTGAAGAGCACCAATGACCCCAGAGTCATTATTCTTCCTCCTCCTCCTCCTCTTCCTCCTCCTCCTCCTCCTCTCCCTCCTCCCTGCCTCCTCCTCCTCTCCGCAAACCCCATTCCCTTCTAGCACTGATCATGTTGCCTGGTTGGATCATGAAACATCTGCAAAAAAACAAAAACAACCAATCTCAGAGAACAAGAACCCCAGATATCACATCAGCCGGCATAATCATACTCCACTCAGTATCAGCAGGATGCAGCTGTGGAGGTGGTCAAACAGTCTTAAGTATCTGGGGGTGCAGATAACTAACAATCTGAACTGGTCTCTCTACATGTCATCCTTAGTGAAGCACACAAACCAGCATCTGCATTTCCTATGTCGGATGAGGAGAGCACATCTTTCTCCTTCTGACCTGGCCACTTTTTACAGAGGCACAATTGAGAGTGGTTTAACAAACTGTATCACTGTTTGGATTGATGGCAGCAGTGCCTCAGATAGAAAGTCCCTACAGAGAGTGGTGAGGACAGTGGAGAAAATCATAGGAAGCTTGCTTCCCATTATTCAGGATGCTGCTTATAAGCACTATAGAGCCACCAGTGGTGCAGTGGTTAGAGTGCAGTACTGCAGACTACTTCTGCTGACTGTCAGCTGCCTGCAATTTGGCAGATCAAATCTCACCAGGCTCAAGGTTGACTCAGCCTTCCCTCCTTCCAAAGTGGATAAAATGAGGACCCAGATTGTTGGGGGCAAGAGGCTGACTCTGTAAACTGCTTAGAGAGGGCTGTAAAGCACTAGAAAGTGGTATACAAGTTTAAGTGCTATTGTTATTACTATGTGCTTAGAACTCGAAGCATACCCACTTTATGGTCTGTTTCTGTTCTTCCCCTCTGGGAGGAGGTTTCAAAGTATTTCTAGCAGGACTGCCAGATTCTGGAACAGCTTTGCTCCCTATGTCACCTGACTGGTAAACTCGCAAAATTGGTTTCTCTCGCCATGTACCGGTACATCTATACATCCAAATGAGACTGTGTTGTTTCTCCGTGTCATATAATATATGTGGGTACATGCATAATAAGGAAGGAAGGAAGGAAGGAAGGAAGGAAGGAAGGAAGGAAGGAAGGAAGGAAGGAAGGAAGGAGAGGAGGAAGGAAGGAGAGGAGGAAGGAAGGAAGGAAGGAAGGAAGGAAGGAAGGAAGGAAGGAAGGAAGGAGAGGAGGAAGGAAGGAAGGAAGGAAGGAAGGAAGGAGAGGAGGAAGGAAGGAGAGGAAGGAAGGAAGGAGAGGAGAGTTATTGGTAGGGTTTTTAAATTGGTTTTAACTGGTTTTAACTTTTTAATGTCACAGTTTGTTTTATCCTCAGCCACTCATTTAATCTTTTTAATTGTATTTTAAATATTGTACTGGATTGTTTTTATTTAGCTATAAACCGCCCCGAGTCCCGTTGGGAGATGGGAGAGGTATATAAAATTTACAATAAATAAAATAAAATAAATACATTTTGTATTTATTTATTTGTTTGTTCGTTTATCTTGTCATGTTTATGTTTATATTAGAGGTAGAGACCCTTTGAGAGCTTCATGCAACGTAATTTCAATTTTAATGTATGCTGATTAGTGTACATACAAAGTGACAATAAAGTTATTCTAAGTCTAAGTCATACCATAGAAAAGAGACTGCCTGAGTCACCACTAAGTATGGGAAGGATGGAGTGCCTATCCAAAGAACCCTGCGGGATGATGGGATGTATCCTGGCCTTCCAAATTGTTCAGATCCCTTTTTGCATTGATGGATAACTTCAGGAAGCTGCAGAGATGCCATCAGATACAAAAAGCTTTCTGAGAAAGAGCTTCAGGTGTTGAGGCAACCCATCAAGAAAAGAGTCCCAACCTGTTGGGGAGTTGGCTCCACTCCCAAAATTCACTTGGCAGCTAAACTTTTTTTTTTTTTGGAAAAGTAGCATAGAGACACTGTCACAGTTGGGAAGGCCAAAGCAGAGCTGGTGACACAATTGGCACAATGGCTAATTTGATCACATCCATGTGGTAGGGAATACCGAATATCCACTCAACTGTTCAAACAGGTTCCGTACAAAACAACATGGTGCATAGGAAAAGGATCTGGTTGTATGCGATCCCAGCAGATTGGAGGAAATCCGACCTCTAGATAATTATATTCTTTTTATGTAGATGTAGATGTAGAAGGAAAAGGCATCAAGTTTGTGACCCCTTAAAGCAGTTCCTAGTAGGATTTTTCCTTTGGATTGCAAATACTATACAAAAGTGAGTCTAGTAGTTTGGTCTAGTAGTTAAGGCAGGTTGGTCTAGTAGTTAAGGCACCAGGTTTAAAAGCAGGTGATAGTGAGTTCTAGTTCCACCTTAGGCATGAAAGCCAGCTGAGTGACTTGGTCCGAAGGTGAATTCTAGTTTCACCTTAGGCATGAAAGCCAACAGTGTGAGTTTAGGTCAATCACCAGGAGACTGTGAGTTCTAGTCCTGTCTTAGCCATGAAAGCTGGCTAGGTGGCCTGGGGCCAATCACTAGGAGACGGTAAGTTCTAGTTTCACCTTAGGCATGAAAACCAACAGTGTGAGTTTGGGTCAATCACCAGGAGATTGTGAGTTCTAGTCCTGTCTTAGACATGAAAGCTGGCTAGGTGGCCTTGGGCCAATCACCAGGAGATGGTGAGTTCTAGTTCTACCTTAGGCATGAAAGCCAACTGTGTGAATTTGGGTCAATCACCAGGAGACTATGAGTCCCACCTTAGGCACGAAAGCTGGCTGGGTAACTTGGTTTGAAGGTGAATTCTAGTTTCACCTTAGGCATGAAAGCCAACAGTGTGAGTTTAGGCCAATCACCAGGAGACTGTGAATTCTAGTCGTCTTAGACATGAAAGCTGGTGGCCTTGGGCCAATCACCAGGAGACAGTGAGCTCTAGTCCCACCTTAGGCATGAAAGCCCTCCAGGACAACCAACAAAGCATTTGTTATGCCAACAAAACCAACCGATTAAAATCACATGGCTTTAACATACCTGCTTTTAATTGCCCTCAATTATTAATCACGTTGGCAGCTTTCACAATGAAAAAAGCATATCAGCGAGAGAGCCAGGCATATGAATTTTTAATAACTCGGTTATCAAACTTGGAGGTGGGGGAACAAGCAAGCAATGCCATGCAGATGAAGCACAGGCCCCCTTCTCCAAACCCCACATCCTTCAGCTGCTCAACCAACCTGATTTCTCTCTAATAAGGAATTGGGTCTAGTTGGAAACCAGGCCATCGATTTTGAGTTACGTGCAGAAAATTGACTTCCAGGCAACTGATTGGAACAGTAGCTTTCCATTTCAAAGTTTGTCACAGTCAACATGCCCAAGTTCAGGTGTCTTTTAAGGGCAATCAACAAGAACTACAGACAATGTGACAAGTAACCAACCACTTAACGCACTATTTACCCTACCACAGCCGTTTCCGGGTGTGTGGACTTCAACTCCCACAATTCCACAGCCAAAATGGTCATGGATGAGAATTCTGGGAGTTGAAGTCCATATTCCCTAGAAGTTGCCAAGATTGAGAAATACTGTAAAGATGTGTGAGAATGACCTTGGGAGACCAGGAAAGAAATATCAGTCAAATAAGGGGTAACATAGCATACAGCTGCCTAGAGGGTGGAGCAAAGAGGCTCAGAAGAGGCTCCCCCTAAGTTATTGCTTGTAAAGATGATGGTGTGAGAATTGCACTTGCAAGGGCTCTGTTAATGTAGCCTTAACAATAAAATAGAATTAGCTCAACTGTTTCCCGTCTGGTCTACCTGGAACGATGGGCAAACACTCACTTTGTATCTTCTCCCATCCAGAATTAAAGTTAGGTAACTTTGGTACAAATCGAATTATTCTCGAGTTCATTAAATCTCAGGTCTGTAATGCCATTTGCTCACAGAATGCTTCCTCTCTCTGAACTAATGTCTCTTGTCAAGGCTCTTAATGAAGATCTGACATGGTATGTTTGGCTTAAGCTTGTCAAAGGATTGCATCGGGCGATCGCACTGCTTTGTTTGGAAAGAAAATGGGGGCATCAACTCCGCTGATATATAGGTTGATGCCATCATTCAAAGATTCATCATATATTTTATGAGGCCTGATGAAGAAGTTGACTGATAGGGGAACACAGCAACTTACAGCCCCAAGTCCAGAGTAGAACCCGTCAATACTACAATGCTACTTTTAGTGTAAGGTTAGAGTAATAAGAATCTGGAAATCCTGAAAAACACTCCCCCTCCCTCCCTGTTTTTATGTTTCAGAGAACGAGGGAGGGTCCCATCTGAGATGCTTTCTCCATCCTCATTCCTGATTTGGATTCAATGTCTCATCTGCCTGCCTGCCTGCCTGCCTGCCATCTCCATTCATCTCTCTATTTCTCTATCTCTTTATTTATCTGCATCTCTCTCTCTCTCTCTCAGCTGTCTCTATCAATCTCTAGCCATATCATATGCATCATCTGTCTGTCTATCTGTCCGTCTGTCCATCCCTCCATCTATCTCTTTATCTATCTCCATCCATTTCTTGTTCTATTTCTCTATCTCTTTATCTATCTCCACTCATCTTTCTGTCATCTATCTACATAAATTCCATCCATATCTATCTCTAGCAATATCATCTATCTATCTATCTATCTATCTATCTATCTATCTATCTATCTATCTATCTATCTATCTATCTATCTATCTATCTATCTACCTACCTACCTACCTACCCATCCTCTCCATCCATTTCCTTTTCTACTTCTCTATCTATTTATCCATCCATCTCCATCGATCTTTCTCTGTCATCTAGCTACATAAATCCATATCTATCTCTAGCCATTTGTATCATCAGTCTGTCTGTCATCTGACTGAAGAACTGCCCTTCTCCCACAAAGGGGAACTCTGGTTGGTGTACAATAAAATTATTAAAAGAATTAAAAACACATCTTCCCTGCCTGAATGGATGGGACGAGCTGAAATAATGGCACAATGATGGTTCCATAAGGTAGTGTGTAGTCTGGGCTGTAGCTCTTCCTCCTGTCTCCCAAGATTATCCTCACAGCCCACTTCAGAAAACTCTCTGCCTCAACTCCCCTGCTATAAATCCAGATGCGATAAAGTGCCACCTCCTATTCAGCTGACTAATTTTACGGCGGTGCGTTTTCCCGACTTCAGAAACAGCGTTGCTCAAAAGGCGTGCCTAGTTAAACATCATCTCACAAAAAGTTCCAACTCCATGTTCAGAAAACCCGATGAAAAAAAAGCATGTATAAACATTAAGGGGGGGGGGAATGTTTGCAGGTTGCTCGTGTTGTAGATTCCCTTAAAAACACTCGACTGAATGGACCAAATATTTACTGGAGGTGCTAACGCAAACACACCACACATCTGCTCCTCTTCACAATTTCGCAGAAGCCAACGACAGTCTTCCACAAACATGGGCTTCAAACACACACGGCAATTTTGAAACGTTATGTCTTTTTGCTCGAGCGTTCTTGTTGAAGGTTTCGCAAAGTATTATTAAAGGTCAAATGAAACTATCCACTTGTCTACTATTTCTCTACTCTCTCAGTGGGTTCAGGTCTAACTTTCTGCTACATCCCAGGGAAAGGAGCTCCACATTCCTATTTCCTAGGGACTGATACAGAAAAAGTCCTGCTTTTAGAGGTGGTATTCAGCCGGTTCTGACTGGTTGTGGAGAACTGGTAGCGGAAATTGTGAGTAGTTCGGAGAACTGGCCAATCCCACCTCTGACTGGCCCTGCCAACCCCATCTACTCTCTGCCTCCCAAGTCCCAGCTGATTGGCTGGATCTTCTTTGGTTGCCCTGCACAGGAGCTGGAAAGCAGGTTAGTGAGATGGGGAGGGAATGGAGATTTTGCAGCAACCTTCTCCCAGGAGTGGGGAGGGAATGGAGATTTTGCAATATCCTTACCCTGCCGTGCCCACTAAGCCACGCCCACCAAGCAACGCCCATAGAACAGGTAGTATAAATTTGTGGATCCAACAACTGCTTTGTGTGTGCAGCTGGTGGGACCCACAACAGGAAAGCCCCCAATCCTCAAGAGATATCCTTAGGGCTCATGCAAGGCAGGACAGCTGTAGAGCAGAGAACAGGCAGAGAAGAAGAAGAACCAAAGCAACCATAGAAAACTTACTTGATGATCTTTAGAATCTGTTTGGTCTACTGATTAAGGCACCAGGCTAGAAAGTAGAAGATTGTGAGTTCTAGTCCTACTTTGGTCATGAAAGATGGCTGGGTGCCTATGTGTCAGTCACCAGGAGATGGTGAGTTTTAGTCCCATCTTAGGCATGAAAGTTAGCTGGGTAACTTTGAGCCAATCACCAGGAGACTGTGAGTTCTAGTTCTACTTTAAGGCGTGAAAGCTAGCTGGGTGACTTTGGGCCAATCACCAGGAGATGGTGAGTTCTAGTTCCACCTTCAGACATGAAAGCTAGCTGGGTGACTATAGGTCAATCATCAGGAGACTGTGAGTTCTAGTTCCACTTTAAGGCGTGAAAGCTAGCTGGGTGACTTTGGGCCAATCACCAGGAGATGGTGAGTTCTGGTTCCACCTTCAGACATGAAATCTAGCTGGGTGACTCTGAGCCAGTTCCTCTCTTTCAGCCCAATCCACCTCACAAAGTTGTTGTTGTGTGGAAAGTAAGGAGAAAGTGAATAGTGTACGTTCGCTGCCTCGAGCCGTTTGCAAAAGAACAAAGGAGGGAAATGAATAAATTAATTTTAAAAATCTTTAGCAAAATGACCCCCCAAGGCTCGTGGCACGCCCAGCGAAGTGACCTTTGCCTTCTCGCTTCCCAATCTCTTTATTGGTATCGATTGCAATCCTCTCTCCCACCCCGGCAATTCCCCGTCCATTTAGACTTCCATGCATTTACCCAACAGCTGTCACCCAACGCGGTAAATTCTACAGTTGCCTAGTAACTACCAGGTAAGAAAGCCAGCAAACAAACCTGTCTTCGCAGGCTGCATGCTTAATGGTCAAGGATAAAGAGGAATGACAGGTTGGCAATGTTCCTTTGCACACAGAAACATAGCAGCGAATATCTGTAGCTAGGGCGTAGGAAGAGTCTGTAGAGATTCTTAGTCATCCAGGTCATGGTTGTCCCAAAGGTGCTTTTTTTCAAGAGGCAACTGGACTGTCTGTTTTTTTTCCTTTGAAGATATTTCACTTCTCACCCAAGAAGCTTCTTCAGCTCTGACTGGATGGTGCGGAATGGAAGGATTTACACTCCTGGCAGACAGCTGGTCATTTGCATCCTTTTGGAAGGTCGTTGAGGCCACTTGGAGGCTTTATCTGTGTCCTCAGGGTCACCTGAGTGGTGCAAATGGTTCCTGTATATGGGTGTTTTCTTCTTTTTCTCAACTACAGTATGCCTTAAACCAGGGGTTCCAATCTCTGGGCCATGGCCTTTCAGTGGGCTGTGAGCTATCTGCAACCAGGCCACGGAAACGGCAGGGGAGTGCATGCATTCTCACACATCCCCACTTGTGCAAGCAGTGGGTGAGCATCTGTGTGTGCCCCCCATTGGCATGACTGGCAGGCGTGTGTGCACATCACTTGTGCCAATGGAACTGTGCACATGTCAGCCACCCCACCCACCAGTCCACATAGCTGGAAAGGATGCGGAACAATGGCTTAAACCACAAACCCTGAAGTGCACAAAGAGATATGAGCCGGTGATGCAAGGACTTCTGCTGACTGCTGGCTGCAGTTTGGCAGTTTGAAACAGACGGGCTCAAGGTTGACTCAGCCTTCCAACCTTCTGAGGTCGGTAAAATAAGGACCTGGATTGTTGGGGGCAAAAGGCTGACTCTGTAAACCGCTTAGAGGGCTGGAAAGCATTGTGAAGCAGTATATAAGTCTATGTGCTATTGCTATTGCTATTCCTGTTCCTTTTCCCCTTCCTTCCTTCTTTCCTTCCTTCCACCCATTCATCCATGGTGCACAATGGTTAAAATGCAGCTTTGCAGGCTAATTCTGCCCATAGCCAGGAGTTCAATCCTGATGGGCTCAAAGTTAACTCAGCCTTCCCTCCTTCCGAGGTTGGCGAAATGAAGGCCCAGATTGTTGGGGGCGATAAGCTGATAAACCACTTAGAGAGGGCTGTAAAGCAATGTGAAGCGGTATATACATCTAATATATCACTTCACAGTGGTATTTCTTTGCTCTTCCTTTCCTTCCTTCCTCTTAGAATGCAGTATTGCAGGCTGACTCTGCCCACTGTCAGCAATTCGATCCTGACCAGCTCAAGTTGACTCAGCCTTTTATTCTTCCAAGGTCGGTAAAATGAAGACCCAGATTGTTGGGGATAGGATGCTGACTCTGTAAACTGCTTAGAGAGGGCTGTCAAGCACTGTGAAGCGGTATATAAGTCTAAGTGCTATGGCTATTGCTATAGAAACAATTCGGACTCCCAGCAATGCAAGGGCTCCTCATTCCTTGCACCATTAATCCATATTGAACAATAAGCCAAAAATGCATTTCAGCACTTTGGAATGGGAGACACAAAGATCAGACTTCCTATTTGGCATGTCCAAAAGCCACAATCCAATACAAGGAATCCAAACACGATAGATTCTCACCGACAGGAAAGGGAGAAAGGTGAAAATCACACAAGAGTCCTCGCACCAAACATTGCCTTTTATCTTTTATCTCCAACATCATCTCATGGAAGGTCTGGACACAAACCCACAAACCCAATACGACTTACCAAAAATCTGCAAACGGTGATTCACTTGGTTTAGGCTGATGACATTCGACCAAAATACCTGGATTCTCTTTCTTCTAAAAGAAGGATTTACTCCAATGTTTTCTGCGTCGCTGAAGGTTGTCTGGATGGCAACTCATTTCCAACCTGAAAATGAGAAAGAGGGCTATTATTTGTACTCCTTTTTTTTTTTTTGAACAATTTTGGCGATGGTTCACCAAAATTCTTGAATGATTGTTTTCAGTTGCCTTTGATGCTGTATAGTTTAAAAATATGACAAAATTCCATATCTCCGTCTTGGGGCAAAAGATAGAAAAAGTGACTGATGAGGAATGCTACATCTAATAACAGCAGCTAGAATTACATATGCACAAAATTGGAAAAACGGGAGTGTACCCACAGAGGAATTGATAATAAATAAAACATTAGAATGCGCCGAAATGGACAGATTAACGATGGAAGTTAAAGACAAAGGAGAAACAGAGTATTACCTAATATGGGATCTATGGTACAATTGGCTAGACAATAGATGCAAAGGTCAGAAAATGGATGACGAAAGAGGACCAACAGGTTAGAAACAAATACAGGTATAAAGCTATATAGAAGGATACATATCGTAAGCAATATTGGTACTAGATTGTACATAATTGCAAATCAAAATATATAGAGTGATAAATGTATACAGAAGTATGTTATAACCATGGATGCGATAGATATAAGTATGTTGTATAATATGAAGTTTTTATTCTTTTTTTTCTATGGACTATATGAAAAAGAGAAAATGGTCATAACTAGGATGTATAACATCATGTATATTTTAAAAAGGTGCTGATACTACCAGCATATCATTGTTGCAAAATTGAAATTGCAATTGTAAAATGAAGGAAAATGCACAATAAAAATACTTAAAAAAAACCAGGAATGGAGACCCAGAAAAAGTCTGTAGTCTATTAGAAGGTCATATTTGTAGCTCAGAGTTGAACTGTGCTCTCGGAGCTTAGTGGTTTTCTTGCAGATGTTTCATTACCTAACTAGGGAACATCATCAGTGCTAGAAGGAAGGATCTGCAAGAAAACAGCCAAGCTCAGAGAGTACCAAGGACCCCACAGTGAGAACAATTAAACCAGTGGAATGGATTGCCTCGAAAAGTTATGCATGCTCCATCACTGGAGGTTTTAAAGAAGAGAATGGTCAACCATTTGTCCAGAATGGTGTAAGGTCTCCTGCAAGGGGATGGATTAGAAGACCTCTGAGGTCCCCTCCAATTCTGCTATTCTTATTCTGTTAGTTGTTGAAGCTGTGCAAGAGACCATGTCTTGGCATAGACTTCACAGCTTCAGGGCATCAGGAGCTAACTTTAGCAAAGCGTTTGAAGAGTTGGCCATCCTTAACCATCTAGGCTGGGCTCCAATTGCTATTCCTGTTTCATGCTGGTTTTTGGCTTCCCTCGCTGAACGCTCCATTGCAAATCTTTGCACGTTTGATATTTATATTTTCTTGCCTGCCCCACTAGATTAGCAAGCCTGGGTTTTCAATCTTCTTCCCCCAGTGAAAGAAAAATATTACACATTTGCATACTGAGATCTGGTTTTTTTTTTAATTTTGTCAAACAGCAGTGTCTTTTTAGGAAGCAATCAGATTGTCTATTTCTGAGACAAACTGGAGGAGATATCTCCATGTTGAAGAACGTGAAACAGTTTGCTGAAAACCATCAAAACCACCGTGCAGAAAAACACAAGAAGCCCCACCGATGTTCTCCCTGAAGCTAACTATTCTGACAATTAACAAAGCCAAGACTTCACCCAATAGTACCTACATTTGCAGCACAATTTCAAAAAAACTGATTGGGAATTACGAATAAGAACCAAGCATTAATTGGAAAATTAGAGAATGACGGTATCATTGACATACCGAAACAATACAATGATTAGCGGTGAGATAATAAAATTAATATATGAATGGAAGGATTTACACTCCTTGCAGACAGCTGGTCATTTGCATTCTTTGAGAGAGTCGCTGAGGCCACCTGGAGGTTTCTCTGTGTCCAAAAATTGCAGATTATAGGAACCATTTGCATCACTCTGGTGATCCTGAGGACACAGATAAACCTCCAAATGGCCTCAACGACCTTCTAAAAGGATGCAAATGACCAGTTGTCTGCAAAGAATATAAATCCTTCCATTCCCCACCATCCAGTCAGAGCTGAAGAAGCTTCTTGGATGAGAAGTGAAACGCTTTAAAAAAAAAATACAAAACCCCAGAAAGTCCAATTGCCTCTTGAAACAAAGCACCCTTGGGACAACCATGACCTGGATAGAGATTTAAAGAGGGTCTCGAGTTGAGGGAGCCCCACGGAATTCATAGGAAATAAGTGGGCCACTCTCTCCCTTATTTAGAAGATTTAGAAGACATCAGGCCATATATAATGACTATTGAAAGGGCAGCAGAAGCCCTATTTTGTCTACTAATAAATAGATATTGTATGCTTAGCCATGATCAAATTTCTTCCAATTTTCTGCAGGCCAATAATATTTTCCCTTTCGGCAAAGGAATCGTTCTATTAAGAACCAAAAGAAAAAAGAAAAAAAGGTCATTAAAAGCCACTTTTCAAACAAGGCAATTGTTTCTATATTTCACATCACATCCAATTATTTTTCCTATCCATTTTCTTTCTTTTTCCTTTTTTTAAGGTCGAAGAAATGGGGATCTACTCATAATGAATTAAAGAGCTTAGATTACCTTGAAGGGATGGAGATAAGAGAGCTTGGCAGACCAAAAAAGAAAGAATGGGGGGGGGGGGGGGAGAGATTCATTTGAATAAACTCAGCAAGCTTCTTCATGGATGCCATAGCAACTCTGGAAAAAACCAAATATATTGGGGTGGGTGGGGGAAATGCATTACGCTCTTACGTGCCTGCTAGAGAATTAGAAGATTCCTGGAGCTTTTAAGACGGATGCAGCATTAATTTGTCAATAACCAGGAGGCATGTTGCTGTACTTTTGATCAAATGAGCCAAACTAACAGTGAACGTGGTGGAACAGTAGTCCACTTCCTTCTATCCAGGGCATGGCATATAAGTGCTGTGTCAGGTTTGAAGCAGACTTATGCTGTTGCAACTATTATCACTTCTCAGCTTGCCAAAGAACTGTGGGGAGGGAAGGGTGAATTGGAATGTAGGCTCCAGATATCAAGAAGAGCTGTGGGAACCAAGGACACTTTGGCAGGTGTTTGCCAAAACCAAAGGCTTTTTCTCATAGCAATAGCACTTAGATTTATAAACCATTTCACCAGAGGTGGTATTCAGCAGGTTCTGACCAGTTCTGGAGAACTGTTAGCAGAACTTTTGAGTAGTTCAGAGAACGGGCAGACTGGAGATTTGACAGTATCCTTCCCCTGCGATGCCCACCAAGCCACGCCCACAGAACCAGTAGTAAAAAAAATTTGAATCCCATCACCGCACTTTACAGTGTGTCAATTCATAAAACATTCCTATGCCTGTTTTTGAGTTGCCATAAACAACTGGGGGGGGGGGGGGGAGCTGAAGGAGCATTATGGCAGTTTAAAACCAGAAGTAAATTCCACTCTTATCTACAAAGATTGTAGCTAGGCTACTGGATCTTCTGCCTGCAAAAATCCTTCATTGGAGAATGTAATTGATGACACCCAGCGAGCTTCATTGGAGAATCTGATTTATGACACATCCAGGGGGAGTGGGGAAACAGGGTCACAGGTGATAGTGAATTACGTATGCCAGAGTTGGCTTCATTTAGGTTAATGCCGGACATGTTGCTCCTAATAAATCTTTTGGATTCTTTTGAAGCTTGGCTCAAGGTTCATGATTTAAATAGGGCAGTCGCTGGAACCCTGACACAGTACCCTCTCTAAGCACTTTACAGGGTCAGCATATTGCCTCCAACAATCTGGGACCTCATTTTACCGATCTCGGAAGGATGGAAGGTTGAGTCAACACTTGAGTTGGTGACACCTGACCTGCCAAACTGCTGGCAGCTGGTGATCAGCAGAAGCACCCTGCAGTACTGCATTTTAACCATTGCTCCACCGCAGCTCTCATAACAATACAATGCCACTCAGCTGGACAATGTGACCTGCATTAATAAGGAGAGGGAGAATCCTATACTTTTAATTATGTGGGTTTGCGCGGGAATTAGCTAGATCTGGTTTTGCCCTCATCAGTGCCAAAATGATGTACTCAATAAAGTTTTGCATTCAGAGATTGCATTGTCTCGACCGTGCCTGCTTCGGTTGGGTTCGTCAATCAGAACTGTTGACATGCTGCTCAAGTAGGATTGGCAGATTCGTAAGGGATGCTACATATCCTCTCCATGACCAGGTTTCCTTGTTATCTTGTGGGAGGGGGCTTTGTGGTATCCGAAGTAGGAGTTTGTGACAACTTTCCGTGGCCAACTCACCACAACCAAGTTGCTCCTTTCCATGGCCAATTCACCATAGGATAACTCACTGCGGAATAGGAATTACACTAATATTGAAGAAATAGTGGAATAGAATCAATCATGAAAGGATGCAGATTGAAATGTGAATGACAAAAATTAAAATTTATTTTAAAATTATTTTAAATAATTAAATTGAATTGCTGATTTGTCCCAGAGTGACAATGGTTAGTTGTCCTGTGGTGAGTTGACCGTGGCGAGCTGGCCATGATGAGTTGGCCATGATAAGTTGGCCATGATGAGTTGGCCATGGCAAGTTGTCCCATTCCACCAAAACAGAAACATCTAGATTCAGTCACAGCTTTATTCCCTATAGTATCAATCTTGTGAACTCTGAAGTTTCCTCCTTCCGCTATGTATTCAAAATGGATAGTGATTAATATATATGTATGAGTGAGTGTGTGTGTTTGTGTGTGTATGTCTTTCTATGATCAGGGCCTTGACAAGGTGAAGGGACTTGTGTGGATAAATGAAATTGTGGGTATGTCATCAGACATGTGTATACCCAGAAGGGTCTCCCAAGGCAAACAGGATATAATGGATACCCCAGACTAACACTGATCACATTTGCCAACCTGCATTGGACCAGCATGGCAGATTATGGTCTATTCCTTCCACATACCAACACACCCATATTGTTGGAAACATGTGGAAGAGGCCTTCAACCTGCAGTGTGTAGACAATGGCTAAAATGATGATGGTGGTGATATATATGTATGTGTGTACGTGTGTGTATATACTGTATATGTGTGTATGTGTGTGTGTGTGTGTCAAATGTATATATGTGAGTGTTTATACCTTTTTGACAGTGGGCAGTAGAATTTCACTTTTAATGTTTCCCAGTGTGTTCACAGTAAAAAATGACAATAAAGGTGATCTTCTCTTCTCTTCTCTTCTCTTCTCTTCTCTTCTCTTCTCTTCTCTTCTCTTCTCTTCCAGTCGTGCTGGTTTCATTTCACTCAATTTTGTCTGGTCTTCAAAAGCGAAGCTTATAGGCTAGGTCTCTGTGACAGATTGACGATTCAGTCAAGTAATGGGGGCTGCTGGGGGTTCGCAGGAGTTTGGAAGAGCCCCCTAGCTAAGATTCTGTGCCTTTTGGAGAACCCCCAAATACCGCTCCTGGCTGCCCTGCCCACCCCATTCCGCCCCTCCCAGGAGTCCCCACGTGGCCTGTTTTGGATGCAGGTAAGCGCAGGATGTGTACGGAGACTCAGGGAGGTTGAAAAACGGGCCTCCTGGAAGGTCAAGAAGGCAGGAAATGGGCCCGTTTCCAGCTTCCAGAGAGCCTCCGGAGCCTGGGGAAGCCTTTTGCACCCTTCTGGAGGCTTGAGGAAAGTCTCAGGAGCCCAGGGAGGGCAAAACACCCCCCCCCAGTGTGGTGCAGGAGACCGACTAGGCCACACCCACCATGGCCACGCCCACCCAGCAACCGAGCAGAGAACACTTTGCTAACATTTTTGAAGCCCACCCCTGAATCAAGTCCCGTTCCTAATTCGCTCTTTAACTCAAATTTCTATATACTGTGGAATCCATACTTAGAAAGTGAGCCACTATTTCTAAAAATGGTGGCTGGCACTCTCCATCCTCCAGTGGACCAACCCCTGGAGCCATGCAATGTTTTCATGAACTGCTGAATCGAGGTGGCGTCTTCAAAGCCCCCACCCCACCCACCCCTGGCTTCAGAAGTTCATAAAAAGATTGCACAGCTTCAGCAGTTCGTGGCTCGAGGAAGGAGGGCACCATCTGTCCATTTTTAGTAATAGGAGCCTGTTTGTAAATATGAGCTCTCCATACCTCAGATGTCCTTAGCTTGGGGACTGCCCGTGTTGTACAGGTAAGTCCTTGACATATGACCACAATGGAGCCCAAAATTTCTCTGGTTGTTATGGTCTGTCAGCAGCCTGCGGAGATGGCAGCAGAGTTAGACAATGGGGAGGAACATGGGCCAGTCCAGGAGTCTGGGTAGGATTCGGAGGAGGGTCCTGCATCCGATACAGAGATGGGGCTAGGGCCATCTGGGAGTTATGTGCTGACTCCGGAGCCTCCAGAATCTGACAGCAGTGAGGCAGAGGAACGGAGAAGAGAGCAACGTGGGTTGCATGGCTTACGGGGGAGGAAAGGGCCCTGATTCCCTTCATTAGTCACACCTGGGAAGAGTGTTTAAAAGAGAGGCATGCTGAGTGTGGCATCTGCTGGAAACAAATATGAGTTTATCTAGTGTTGACCTTGCTTATCTGTGTCCTGGCGTCTTCCCAACCATGAGAGTTTTGCTGAGCCTTCATGTCTTCTTGCTCCTGCCCTGCCAGACTAACTACCTCATTTTGGCTTGATTGGACTTAAAGTTTCAGTTTTTGTTGACCATGTTTTGGACTTGACTTTCTGCAGCTAAAGGCCATTCTTGGGAGAGTTTTTCTCCAGACAGAAGGTAACCAGGACATTGGGGGCAAAGTTGGAGCTAATAAAGGGAGTCCTACTGATTATCTTACCATGTTGCCTTTGGGCCATGCCCTGGGTCATCACAGCCAAGTTCACCAAGTGCCTGCGCAGTTCAACAGACACAGTTCACCCCCTTTATATAGAAGTGTTTTCCTATCCACTTGCCACTTGGATGATGGTCTCAAGTCAACTGGATCCCAGCCACCATCTCCAGCCAAAGGATTTTAATCGAGCAGCCTGGACCAACAGAAGGCATGGCAACTCATCGCAGGCTTCTCCTGGCTGCCCATCAAAGCTGCGGTCCATCACTTTAGGAACTGCAGGTGAATAAAAGGATCGTCTGGGCTCATAAGCCACCTGTTTGTAATGTCAGGCTCTTCTTTGTTTTCCCACATTTAAAAACAAAACAAAAACAAAATGTTTTGCTCCCAATGCCAGAAAACCCTGCCCCACTGAGTAGAAATTCAGCTTCTGAAAACCATCCACGATCTTTCTTTCTGTCTGTCTTTTTTTTCCATTTCAAGAAGTCACATAAGAGCAGCAAATTATTAGCTGTTTGATTCCTTAGTCCTATATTTATTTCTTTGATGCCCCTTCTATTTTGTATTTCAGATGCCTTTTCAGAGCTTCTAATCTTCATTTCTGCTTTGAGACTCTTACCAAAAGCTGGTCCATTAAAATATATATATATGTATAATTAAATGGCTGAGTTCTATCGCCAATGCTTAGTTCTGGATTAGGAGATCTTGGAGGACCAAGAAATGTTCTTGCTTCAACAGTTCCCCTCTCTGAGAAGCCCATTACTCTTCTACACATGGATTCAAGCCGGCATTATTCTACCGGTTTGGCCCGGTTCTGCTGAGCTGGTAGCAGCGATGAGCAGTGGAGACCAAATCAGTTCTCTCCGATGCTCTGTTGTTGGACCCACCTTCCCGCCGGGGCTCCCATACTTTATGTCCCGCTTTTGATGCACAGCTACTTTGTGCGGCACAGCAATTGCTGCGCAGCAGCTGCTGAAGCGTCAGGGAGAGTGCAGGATTGCAGGAAGTGACTCGTTTGGTGTGAGCGTGCACACAAAACATGTGCGCACACACAAAGCACACCCACCACGCCATGCCCACCGAACCGGCAGTAAGAATATTTGAAACACACCACTGATTCAAGCATTCCATAGAATTGGATCTGGAGAATACGTTACCGAAAAGGCCCACTATTTTTTGAGGGGACAGAGAAGGGTAGACCTTTTTTTTTTTTTTCTGGATTTGTGGAAGGAATCAAAGTTTTTTTTCAAATTGTGATATTGGAAAACACTCTTGAGAGTCTCCTTGGACTGCAAGGAGAGGAAATCAATCCCTCCTACAGGAAGTCGACTCTGTTCTTTGGAAGGACAGATCCTGAAACTCAAATATTTTGGCCACCTAAGGAGAAGAGAGGACTCTTTGGAAAAAGAGCCCAACGATGGGAAAGATGCAAAGCATGAGGAAAAGAGGGTGGCAGCGGTGGTGGGATTCAACTGGTGTAACAACTGTCTTGGTGACCATGCACGCCCATTTTCAGCTCTAAAACTTACCTTCGGCTGCAGTCCCAGTGAATAAAACAGCTGAGGCATGGTAATCTACTGTGCCATGCAAATCAGCTGGGCTTCAAAACACAGAAATATAGAACAGACCAGTGGCGGGATTCAAAGATTTTTACCACCGGTTTGGTGGGTGTGGCTTGGTAGGCACGCTTTGCACGCATGCATACACTTTGCCTGCATGCGCGCGCCAAATGCGCACTTTGTGCAGGCACAGAGGCGTTTGCGCAAAGGCGTTCCAACTCACTTCCTGCAAGCCTGCACTCTCCCTGTCGCTTCAGCAGCTGCCACGCAGCACTCTGCTGAGCCGTGCAAAGCAGCTGCGCTTCACAAGCAGGGAATAAAGGTGAGTATGGGAGCCCAGACGGGCAGGTGGGCCCAACAGCAGAGTGGCGGAGAGAACCGGCTCGGTCTCCGCTGCTCAGCGGCGCTACCAGCTCGGCAGAACCAGGCCGAACCAGTAGAATACCACCACTGGGACAGACTAGGGCAGGGGCGGGTGGGCAGGGCCAACTAATTGCTGGCTCACCTGAACCGGTCTGAACTGGCTGAATCCCACCCCTGGATGGCAGGGGAGGAGATGGTTAGATACTGTCATCAATGCAATGAATATGGATTTGGACAAACTCCAGGAGACACTGGAGGACAGGGGGATCTGGCGTGCTATGGTCCATGAGGTCAGACATGGCCTTAGTGACTGAACAACTGCAGCAAATTTCTTTTAAAAAAAAAATCCGTTAGGCCTATTTTAGGCTTAAGCTATACAAAGTCAAATCTCCTTCACATCAAGCTAACTTCAAGGATGCATAGGGTTTCCTTGACAACGGGGATGGAAAGAGATTCCCGCTGCTTGCTTTTAGCACATTTCTTCTTCTTATTATTTTTTGGACCTCCTGTAATGCTGAAGGTTCCTGGTGGTCTTTCGTCCCAATCCTAACTGGGTCAGGGTCTGCTTGGCTCCTACGTCCGAGGTTCTGAGGACCTAGAAGCCCCTAAGGTGCCCAAATCAGGGCTGAGATGGTCTACCTCCCGCTTAGAATTCTCAGCTCTCCTCCACCCCTTCACTCAGCTGCCTTCCCTGATGGGTAATCAAGCAAGCAATGATTGTACATGCATGCACGTCTGAACAAGCCCCACGTGGCTCTGGCAGGGCTGTGGTAGAAGCAATTTTATTAAGATGGCCACATCTTTATTTATAACGGAAGACCGGCCGGTTCTCATGGCTTTTATCTTGGAGATGCCTTTCAAAGAGGAGGCTCTCTCTCTCCTCTTTGTTGCTACTTAGCAATTGTCTTCGCTTATTGATTCCACCACTTCATTTCTTGGGGCCGCTCGATGAGGTTACAGAAACATTAAGACGAATGGCGTTTTAACAACAGCAAACAATGGGAAGCTATGCAGAACAAGTCTTGTTTTCCAGAAAAAAGGGGGGAAAGGTAAAGAATACAAGGTCCCAGATTAATTGACATCCAACACTTATGCAGGTATGTGTGCATTCTGTGTATTTTTCTGTATCTGCCCATGAGCTGTGGTGGTATAGTGGTGAGAATGCAGTATAGCAGGCTAACTCTGCCGGCCACCAGCAGTTCAATTCTGATCGGCTCAAGGTTGATTCAGCTTTCCATCTTTCCGAGGTTGGTAAAATGAGGATCCGGATTGTTGGGGGCAAGAGGCTGACTCTGTAAACCACTTAGAGAGGGTTGGAAAGCACTGTGAAGCAGTATCTAGTCTAAGAGCTATTGCTATTATCCACCCTCCCTCCCTTCTTTCCAAGGTGTACAATGGTTAAAATACAGTATTGCAGGCTAACTCTGCCAGATGCCAGCAGTTCAATCCTGACCGAATCAAGGTTGATTCAGCCTTCTTTCCTTCCAGGGTGGGTAAAATGAGGACCCAGATTGTTCGGGGCAAGAGGCTGACTCTGTAAACTGCTTAGAGAGGGCTGTAAAGGACTGTGAAGCGGTATATAAGTCTGTGCGATTGCTATTGTTCTTTCTTTTCTCCTTCTTTCCTTCCTTCCTTCCATAACTCTGCCCATTGCCAACAGTTTGATCCCGACTGACTCAAGGTCGACTCAGCCTTCCATCCTTCCGAGGTAGGTAAAATAAGGACCCAGATTGTTGGGGGCAAGAGGCTGACACTGTAAACCTCTTAGAGAGAGCTGGAAAGCACTGTGAAGCGGTATATAAGTCTAAGGGCTATTGCTATCTCAGAGAACAATTCTGGGCAGCTTGTAATTCAAAAAATGTTGAAAGGAAGAGGTTCCACAGCCCTTTTCATGTTACAACAGTACTGAAAAAGTGACCTAAAATCAGTCCTCACACTTATAACTACTTCAGCATCTCCGGTCATGGGATCAAAACTCAGGCACTTAGCAACCAGAATATACGACCAATAATTGTGGCATCCCTGGGTCATGTGATCCCCATTTGCGTGATCTTCCATTGGTTTCCTATGAGCAAACTCATTGGGGGAGGAGCTGGATTTGCTTAATGATAGCATGATTCGTATACCTGTTAAATGATTCACTTAACAAACGAAGAATTCATAAAATCAGGCATAATTCACTTAACAACTGGGTTGGGCTGAGAGAGAGAGGGACTGGCCAAAATCACCCAGTCGGTTTCATGCCAAAGGCAGGACTAGAACTCCCAGTCTCCTGGTGATTGTCTCAAAGTCTCCCAGCTGGCTTTCATGCCTAAAGCAGGATTAGAATTCCCAGTCTCCTGGTGATTGACCCAAAGTCACCCAACTGATTTTCAAAACTAAGGCAGGACTAGAACTCCCAGTCTACTGGTGATTGGTCCAAAATCACCCAACTGATCTTCAAAACTAAAGCAGGACTAGAACTCCCAGTCTCCCAGTGATTGACTCAAAGTCACCCAAGTGATTTTCAAAACTAAGGCAGGACTAGAACTCCCAGTCTCCTGGTGATTGGTCCAAAATCACCCAACTGATCTTCAAAACTAAGGCAGGACTAGAACTCCCAGTCTCCCGGTGATTGACTCAAAGTCACCCAAGTGATTTTCAAAACTAAGGCAGCACTAGAACTCCCAGTCTCCCGGTGATTGGTCCAAAATCACCCAACTGATCTTCAAAACTAAGGCAGGACTAGAATTCCCAGTCTCCTGGTGATTGGTCCAAAATCACCCAACTAATCTTCAAAACTAAGGCAGGACTAGAACTCCCAGTCTCCCGGCAATTGGCCCAAAGTCACCCAAGTGATTTTCAAAACTAAGGCAGGACTAGAACTCCCAGTCTCCTGGTGATTGGTCCAACATCACCCAACTGATCTTCAAAACTAAGGCAGGACTAGAACTCCCAGTCTCCCGGTGATTGACTCAAAGTCACCCAAGTGATTTTCAAAACTAAGGCAGCACTAGAACTCCCAGTCTCCCGGTGATTGGTCCAAAATCACCCAACTGATCTTCAAAACTAAGGCAGGACTAGAATTCCCAGTCTCCTGGTGATTGGTCCAAAATCACCCAACTAATCTTCAAAACTAAGGCAGGACTAGAACTCCCAGTCTCCCGGCAATTGGCCCAAAGTCACCCAAGTGATTTTCAAAACTAAGGCAGCACTAGAACTCCCAGTCTCCCGGTGATTGGTCCAAAATCACCCAACTGATCTTCAAAACTAAGGCAGGACTAGAATTCCCAGTCTCCTGGTGATTGGTCCAAAATCACCCAACTAATCTTCAAAACTAAGGCAGGACTAGAACTCCCAGTCTCCCGGCAATTGGCCCAAAGTCACCCAAGTGATTTTCAAAACTAAGGCAGGACTAGAACTCCCAGTCTCCTGGTGATTGGTCCAACATCACCCAACTGATCTTCAAAACTAAGGCAGGACTAGAACTCCCAATCTCCCAGTGATTGGCCTAAAGTCACCCAACTGATTTTCAAAACTAAGGCAGGACTAGAACTCCCAGTCTCCTGGTGATTTGCCAAAAGTCACCCAGCTGGCTTTCATGCCTAAGGCAGGCCTAGAACTCATGGACACCTGGTTTCTAGCCTTGTGCCTTAACAACTATACCTATATCTATACATGTTCATATACCCATACATATACATACACACAAATACTCACACCTTCAGAAACTCCCCAGAGGGTATTTCCACACCAATAAAAGCAACCCACTGCAGAACCAGCTTGCCAAACCCCAGGGTGGGATAACTTCGAAATGCAAGAGGTTTCCCATCACATCCTCCTCCGAGGGAGGTTTGATGGACCCCCTTCTCCCAACCAACCATCACTCGCCCAGAGGCAGCCAAGAGGCAAAAGGCAAAGATACTTGGAAGCCCCATGGGGAATTTCACCCCAACACTTCAAGTCTCAGAGCCAGAGAGGGGGAGAGAGAGGGAGAGGGAAGGAAAGGGAGAAAGGGAATGAGGGCAAGGGGGAGAGGGGGAGAGAGAAAAGGAGAGAGAGGGGAGGGCGAAAGAGAGAAAGGGAGAGGAAAAAGGGAGGGAGAGGGAAAGATGGAGAGAGAGGGAATGAGGGAAAGGAAGAGAGTGGGAGGGAGAGAGAGAAGGATAGAGGAGGGAGGGAGGGAAAAAGGGAGAGAGGAAAAACGAGAGCAGGCATTTCAAGGCTCAAAGGCTGTTTGGGAAAAAGAATGATCCCAGGAAACCAAAGAGGAAGGAAGTGAAACTGGAGAATGGAGGGGGGGGGAAGGGAGGGGCAGAAATATATTGATTAGCAGAATGACAAAGTTTCCCCCTCGGTGCAGAGTGCAGACACACATTCAGAACTGCGGCTGCAAAGCAGCTTCCAACACCAGCTTTCAGAAGAGGCCAAGATCATATCCGGGGAGGGGGGGGGAGATGACACAGGGTTTTCCTTTCTTTCCTTCTTTTCCTCCCTTTCTTTTTTTAAAAAAGACGCACGTACTTTCTCCTCCCGATGCATCACCCAAAGAGAGGACAGCGGTGGGGTGGGGGCAGGAGAGAGGGGCGCGGGGAGAAGGGAGAGCGAATGGCCAAACGGCAGAGAAGCTCGAGAGAAGGGGGCAGAGGGAAAGAGGCGCGGGGGGGGTGAAATAATCTAGCAAAAGGGTTTAATCCGGTGCAGATCTTATGCTGCCGGCCTTAAGAGACAGAGGCCGTTTCTTCCAACCAGCCAACTCCCCTCCCTTCTCTGGGAAGCTTTTGAAGGACATCGAAGCACCCCCCCCACTCCCTGCCCCCCCCCTCCCAGCAGCTACATTCCAGCAGAATGCGAAAGTTGGGCTGCTATCCGGATGGCCCCTCCTGCAGTGGGGGTGGCTGGTCAGCCCCAAAAGGGCAGTTTGAGGGGGAAGAGAAAATTAAAGACAGAGAGTGAGAGAGAGGGAAAAGGAGGCAGAGAGGAAGAGAGAGAGGGAGAGAGAGGCCAAGGGTGAGTGACCCTCTTAAGCCAGTTAAGCAGATAAATCTATTTTTAGGAAGGAGGAGCCGAATGGGAAGCAGACCGCCAGCAAAAAAGACAAAACGTAAAATAAAACCAACCGCTCGCTGCCTTACCTTCAGAAATGCAGCCTTTTCCTAGAGGTTGCAGACCAGAGTGGAGAAGAGGCAGGGGGAGAAAAATAACCAACGGGGAAAATAAAATGAGAGGAACGAATCCTGGGCTTGTGTGGCCGCTGTCCTGAGAGGTGGATGGAAGAGGAGGAGTGGGAGGAGGAGGAGGAGGAAGAGGAGCAGCAGCAGCAAAAGAAGAGCCGGCAGCCCCCGTGCGCCCGCGAGCTGTCCAGAGGCTCTTGGGACTCTGTGCGGGGAGGCAGCGGGGGCGCATCATTGGCCATGCAGCAGGCGCCACAGCCTATGGCACAGCAGCACTTCGGCGGCGCGCGCCTGTGCCGTGCCACAGAACCCACACGCACGCACACCCTGGACACGCACCAAGATGGCTTTCCTGGGCTTGGCGGAGAGCTCCTCCAGCCGGAGCATGGAAGCCCACCTGCAGGTGGGGTGGGGTGGGGTGGATGGAGAGAGAAGCGAGAGCAGCATAATGCAGGGAAATTCAGCGTGGGGAAAAAGCCATTTGGACGAAAGGGTTCGGCTTTTTTTTTTCCCTCCCTGCCCAAAGCTTCCCAGGAGCGCTTCAACAGGTCTTGGGGAAGAACCTACCAGGAGATCCGATGGATGGGAGGGCAGGAGAAGTGGATAGGGGGCCCCTCTCGGGCGTTCAGGACCCCGATGGGCCCATGCATAAAACCTACCTTTGAAAACCTCCCTCCTTGTCAGCTCCAAGGAAGCCCCTAAAAGGTATTTCGGAGAGGTTAGCTGGACGCTTCCAACCAAGGGGTCCTTCTGCCCGCTCCTTTCCCCCCCCCACCCCCCACCCTTTGGCAAAAGAAGACTGCAATCAACTTGCATTCCCAATTTGCAACTTCTTCTCGCTGGGTGATCAGGCAGCTGCCTAGCAACTGGAAGGAGGAGGAGGAGGAGGAGGAAAATGAAAAGAGAGACCTCTTCCAGGGCTCTTAATGTAAAAAACACACTCTTGAAGATGGAAGCCAAATCTTTTAGCCCTTGTGGGAGAAGGGGAAAAAATAGGGATACGGGGACACCACGGTAACCCCCAAAACAAGATCTGATGATGTTTGGCTTGGGCCAGGTGAAATGATAAAAGATTTCTTTTCTTGCACGCTTGCCACAGCTATTTTTAAGAATTGACGATCAATGTGAGAGCCTTATTATATTATATATTTAATGTTTTAATTGTATGGCTGTGCACCGCTCCGAGTCCTTCTGGAGAGGAGCGGTATATTATTATTATTATTATTATTATTATTATTATTATTATTATTATTATTATTATTATTATTATTATTATTATTATTATTATTTCAAGCATGTGGCTTTTCTACAGCAAGTGGTTCTTGCCTGCCTTTTGCAAATGACAATTCTCCAACGCAGGAGACAATGGAAAGGCCCTTCCCAAAGCTTAGCAGGCTTGTCCATAAAATGGACGTGGATGTCCCAGTAGGTTGGATAGAGCGGTCTCTGCAGCCACAAGAGCTCCTGCTGGGGCTGTTCCATATTTCTTGGCTGTGGTTCCACCAGCCTTTTTTGTAAGGTCACAATATTCCTTCAGTAGACGCTTGCTCCTGCTATTGTAAAACTACAGGTAGTTCTCAACGTATGACCACAATTTTCACCAATAACATAGGAAGAAACCCTGAGCCTCTTTCTCCACCCATTATACAGCTGTGGGCTATGCTATCTCTTATCTGACTGTTTCCTAGAGAGCATCCCTTCTTCCCATTTCCTGAGGCCTTTCTCACATACTATTACAGCCAGCTCCTTAATAGCCTGAGAAGTTAAGGGTCTAACAGCCTGAGGGTCCCTTCTGAGCTTCTTTCTCCATCCATTAGGCAGCTGTGGGCTATGCTGTCTCTTATCTAATCATTCTCTAGGGAGATTCTCTTTTAATTATCTCCCAAGGCCTTTCTCACATACCATTGCAGCCACCTCCTTTGCAGCCCAAGAAACTAGGGAGGGTACCTTCTCAGCCTCTTTCCCTACCCATTATGCATCTGAGGGCTATGCAGTTTCTTAGTCTGATCATTCCATAAGTACATCTTTCCCACCTACCATCTCTTTACAGCCTGAGAAACTAGGGAAGGTCCCTTCTGTGTATCTTTCTCCACCTATTATGCAGCTCTGAGCTATGCTGTCTCTTATCTCCTTCCTTGGTAGAATCTTTCCCCCCATCTCTTTGTCACATACCATTACAGCCGCCTTCTTTAATGAGAAACTAGTTGGGTCCCTTCTGAGCCTCTTTCTCTACCTGTTGTGAAGCTCTCAGCTATGCCGTCTCTTATCTGACCATTCCCCTTGGCAGCATCTCTTCTCCTGGTCTCCCAAGGTCTTTCCCATATGCCATTACTCTTGTCTTCCAAATCTTAAACAAAATAAAACTTTTTTTAGGAGCTCTGGAAGCTGAACAGCAAGTTTTAGAAATCATGAGCATATACCTCTAAAGTAGGATCTAGCAGTTGATAAAAGGGTCTGTTGGGTTGCACATCCTGAAATTATTAATTTTAACACAGTAAAATGATTTCTAAACATTCAGATTTTCCATTTTATAAAAAATGGCAATCGCTTTATGGATAATTATTTACCCCATGCACATCTAAATTGATTTCAAAAACTTGATCTCTAAATCTTAGAAAGCACAAGAAACCTAAACACTGAGATTCCCCATTGAGAGGTCCTGTTTTCTTCCTCAGTTGAGTTTTTTGGTCATCCCATTTTTGAGTGTGTTCTTGTTGAAGACCTGTTGCTATTTTTTTTTCAGTTTCTTAAGCACTGTTGGCACATATAGAATGCATCAGATTGGAAGATGCTGGGCTAATCCAAAATTCTTCCTTCCTTAAATGGAGAACTTTTGCAAAAGACACTAGGATGGCCTCTTTGTGTAACTGAGGATGGGGGCAAGGTCCCCAGATGTCGCTAACTTGACCAATGATGAGAAATGCTGCATCTTCAGTAACATCTGGAGAGAAAGGTTCCTTCCTCGTCTTTGGACAAAAGTGAATGAGAGGACATCACTTTTCAAACAGATGACATCTTCCAATAGATCCATGCAGATATTGGTGTTAGGCCAACCAAGAAGGCAAAACTTCCTCTTTGCAGTCATCAAGCTAACTTGAGTGATCCTGCAGCCCTCAACATCTCAGATAAAACTGATGAAAGGATTCCAAACTCTGGTCCAAAGATGGCTTTCCTCCCAAATTAGGAGGAGTAACTACAGCTTGCTTTGATATGATTATATTTTGAATTGGTCAAAATGAATGAAGACCTACAGTAGATCTACTGTAGGCCTTCATTCATTTTGACCAATTTAAAATATATTCCTGGTTAAACCTTCACTGGTCTGAAAAACCAAGTTGGAGCTGACTCACTTTGTCATGGATGTCTGATAGCCTGAAAAGTCTGGGTTGGGGATGGTTGAGTCTTTCTGGACAAAGGCAAATCAACTCCATGCTATTGTCAAGGAGACTAAATGGACATGTCTTTGAGGCAATGATCTAATGATCTAAGTGCTAGAGCCCACTGTAACTACATAGCCAAAAAGGCATTAAGAGTTATTAACCTAATCCTATGTAGCTTTTTCTCTAGTAATACTAACTACAGCATACAAAACATTTGCTAGACCAATACTCGAATATAGCTCATCAGTCTGGAACCCACATTACGTATCTGATATTAGCACAGTTGAGAAAGTCCAGAAATATTTCACAAAAAGAGTTCTCCACTCCTCTACTTGTTGTAGAATACCTTATGCCACCAGACTTGAAATTCTAGACCTAGAAAACCTTGAATTACGCCGTCTTCGGTCTGATTTAAGTATGGTATATAAAATCATACATTGCAATGACTTTCCTGTCAATGAATACTTCAGTTTCAACCATAACAACACAAGAGCACACAATAGATACAAACTCAAGGTTAACCGCACCAAATTTGATTGCAGGAAATACGACTTCAGCAACAGAGTGGTCAATGTCTGGAATACTCTACCTGACTCTGTGGTTTCTTCCCCAAACCCCAAAATCTTCAACCTTAAGACTGTCTCCTATTGACCTCACCCCTTTCCTAAGAGGTCTGTAGGGGGCGTACATAACCGTCCCTGTCCTATTGTTTCTTTTGTTTGTCTTATATGTACCCATTTCATGTATTCATAAGTATGTATATACTTATACCTATTATCTTGTAAGCGATTGACAAATCAAAATAAAAAAATAAAGAGTCCAGATGCCCTCTACTGTTCAATTATAATCTGTGCAACTGACAAAATTCTTTCAGCCTAAGATGGAAAGGGGGAGGAATGATGAAAGGAGTGAAGAATTACTATTCAGATTATTAACTGGAATTATTACTCACATTCTTCCAGTTTCTAACTTTTCAGGTCCTCAGAACCAAGTGAATCCAGGAGTTCTGATGGAGCTGTGCAGGTGTTCTTCCAAAGACCCAAGATAGAACAAGGACTATTCAGAATTCCAGATACAATCATAACTCCTTGGTTATCCAGATATTAAGGTTAAACCCTGAGCGCATCATACAGAAGGTTCTCTTGACTGGTTTCCTCCAGCCATATACATGAAGACAAGATGACTAAGAAGGCATACCTATTTCAACAGAAGATCAGGAGCTACAGTATCTCAGCTTATGATCTTGGCTAAGGTCTTCTCAAGATGTCATTATTTTTTAGAGACGAAAGATATTAGACACATTCCTGAATCTTTTAAACACTGTAGAAGTCACCCATTGGGGCTTTTCTAGTCTTCTTTTATAAAAAGGTTTTATAAAAAGGTTTACAAGCCAAGTCTTTACTCTAGGGCATTTACAACTGTCCTGCTTTAAAACAGTAACTTTATTATTCATTGGCTGAATGTGTATATTTATGTCTATATTTTATTGCGTTCCTCTACTGGCACGGGCCTTCTTCAACACACTTGATGGTTGGCAAGAACAGAGAGAAATCAAACAAATGGAACGGAATAGGAGAAGGGAAAGGAGAAGGTTGGGACAAGTAGAAGCAGAGAAGAAGGAAGGAGAATAGAATAGAATGCAATAGAAAATAGAATAGAAAATAGAACAGAAAACAGAAGAATAGAATAGATAATAGAAGAGAATAGAGAATGGAATAGAATAGAAAATGAAAGAATAGAACATAGAATAGAAAATGGAATAGAAAATAGAAGAATAGAATAGAAAATAGAACAGAGAATGGAATAGACAATGGAATGGAATAGAAAATAGAATAATAGAACATAGAATAGAGAATGGAATAGAAAATAGAATAGAATCGAAAATAGAATAGAAAATAAGAAGAACAGAATAGAAAATAGAAGGAATAGAATAGAATTAGTGTAGAGAATGGGAATAGAACCGAACAGCTTTTATTTGACAAAGTGTGATTAGACACACAAGGAATCTATCTCCAGTGCTGAAGCTCTCAGTATACATGCAAAGCAGAATAATAATAATAATAATAATAATAATATCACCACCAATAAGAGGAGGCAGTAAAGAAGATAATAATGATAATAATAATAATACGGCCATACTACATGGGTAAAATATGCATAGAGAGTACTATGAGAAGCAGGTGTTCAGCAGAGTGATGGCCTGAAGGGGAAAAAAAACCATGAGTGAAATAAGTTAAAAATCGGGAGAAAATCAACTTGTACCTCCAGGAGATGCTGCGTCCGTTTTTTTCATTACTTTCCAGAATTCCAAAACCCGAATCAATGATGGTTGATGTGATGTAAACAAGGTTTCCCATCAAACAATATGCCAAACAAATGACAAAGCCAAAGACATCACACATTAAACTTAAGATGTTTATTGATTGCTAAGATGTAGGACTAATGGGAACTGGAGTTCACAAGGGACCCAGGACAGCAGAAAAGTAACCTTCTACCTAAAATGCATTTCCAAATGACTTGGAGAGAATGAAAGCAATTAGGTTCACCAAGTTAATAGCAACGTTTTCTTCTACAGGCTGACTTATTTTTTTTTTTAATTTATTTATTAAACCTATGCTTCTCCACTGAATCTCAGACAAAGAACTAAGCGTGTCATGCCCCTGTTGGAATCTGATTCCGAGGGGGAGGCCGAGCAGCTGACATGGAGTGGGTGTGTGGCTCCGTTGGCTGTGGAAGAAACTGGGGAAGGATAAAGTCCGGCTGTGCAGAGCAGGGGAGAGGTAGGACAAGGGAGAAGGAATTTGGAGGAAGACCCACCCCCTCTTCATCCTAGGGCACGCAGGGAGGAATGGAGAAGAGAGCAATGTGGGTTGCGTGGCTTACGGGAGAGGAAAGGGCCCTGATTCCCTTCATTAGCTGCAGCTGGGAACAGTGTTTAAAAAGGGAAGCTACACACAGCCAAAGTTGTTGGAAGCAAATCATGAGTTATCTGCTATTGTCGAGGCTTATCTGGGTTCCTGGTGTCTCCCCAACTGTGTGTGTTTTGCTGGCCTTTCAAGTCTGCAATTCCTTCTCCTGCCTTGTCAAGTTAATTACTGCAGCATGGTTTGTGTGGATTTTTAGTTATACTTTGTATGTACTTTGTTTTCGGACTGAATTTCCTCCATTTGTTCTTGGGAGAGATTTTTCTCCAGCCAAAGGTAACCTGGACATTGGTGGCAAAGTTGGAAGTACTAAAGGGACTATTCTTGCTTATTTGACTGTGTTGCTTGTGTGCCACGTCCCAGATCATCACAAAGCGGGAACTCCATTGTCAAATGTATGTTTTTCGAGACCTCGAAAGGCAAGCAAAACACCATGCATTATTTTAATGCAAACTTCACCGGCTTTTCTCCCACTTTCTTCATTTCGCAGGAGATCCCTGCCTCTTGAGAACTCGCTGAATTCTGATAACCGAGAAAGGGGAGTCAAGTAACTCCAAATCATAATTAGAAACAGAAACCAGAGAAACACGAGAATGATGGATGGAGGAGTAATTTTAGGTTGCTCTTGTACTTCATTTTTCTACAAGATAATTTTTCTTTCGCATCAAATTCGTGCCTTGATGCTCAAACTGGCATGAGTCTCGCCATTCAAAAATGCAGAGCCTTTCTCAATCCTATAAAAGAAGGTTTGAGCATGTGTGATTTCTCACCTCCCAATCAAAATTGGCAGGACCGATTCACTTACCATTTCTGTTTCCAGCCTAGCCAAGGTGAGCTGAGAATTCTTCTGGTGTCTTGGTTCAAAACAATGTCTAGAACTTGGCCTTCCTATGGACTGAGAGATGCACCACTCTAGTGACTTGGATCCTGCCCCCAAATAGGGGCATAAAACAGACCAACAGCATGCGTAAACCAAGATACTGATTAGGGCTTGAGGGTTTATGCTCTTTCACAGGTGTAGAGATAGATCCTTTAATAAGGGTTCCCCAATTATATTTAGCAAGCTCTGAGTCATCGGGACTCAGGCAAAGTGCAGGCAGAAAACGTTGCTAAATATCATCTTTATTTTCCCCTCTTTTGCAAAAAGAAAAACAACAGCACTTAGACTTACATACTACTTCAGAGTTTATAGTCCTCTCTAAGCAGTTTACAGAATCAGCCTATCGCCCCCAACAATTTGGTTCCTCATTTTACCAACCTTGGAAAGAGGGAAGGCTGAGTCAACCTTGAGCTACTCAGGATCAAACTGCTGGCAGAGGGCAGAATTAGCCTGCAATATTGCAGTTTAATCAGTGAACACTATGGAAGGAAGGAAGGAAGGAAGGAAGGAAGGAAGGAAGGAAGGAAGGAAGGAAGGAAGGAAGGAAGGAAGGAAGGAAGGAAGGAAGGAAGGAAGGAAAATATCAATAGCACTTAGATTTATATACTGCTTCAGAGTGTTTTACACTCTCTAAGCGATTTACAGTCAGTATTTTGCCCCCAACAATCTGGGTCCTCATTTTATTGACCTTGGAAGGATGGAAGGTTGAGTCAACTTTGAGCCGGTCAGGAAAATAAATAAATCTCTTGAACATCTTGCATTTATTTTTGTAGGAAGCTCTGAAATGAACTAAAAATGATTAGAAAAGAGCTAGGATTTCGCATGCCTGCAGTGCCTGGGAATATAGTGCTGATTTTTAAAAGAATGTTTCTCGTAATTCCCATTATTTTATTGTTTTAATGTTAGGAAGCAGAGAGACTGCCGATATTGCAAAGGCCTGGGCACAGATGAAAGGGGGAAGATGGGTCTTCACAACCAGGCTAGCTGTAATCCTGATCAATCCCAGCTAACCAAACCACCCTCTTTTTAGCCAGTACAAAACCCTGTTCAGAGCTGTCAGTAAGAGATTCTTGAAAGCTGTTGCTGTAGCATCATGAAAAGAACTGCATGAAAAAGAGAAACCAGCAAGGATTGCATTTTTAGGAAGTCTGTGTATATCCAAACCATTTTTTTTCCTATACGGAGGATGTCAAGCTCCCATTTTAAAAAGACAATAAAAATAAACTTCAAAGCCTTAAGACACAGGTGTCCAACCTTGGCAACTTTTAAGACTTGAGGACTTGGGAATTCTGGGAGTTGAAATTCATGGGTCTTAAAGTGGACTTAAAGCTTCAATAGTCTGAGAAGTTTTCCCTCTTCCCAATTTATTTCCAAACCTCTCTCTATGAAGAGTAAAAGGTGGTTAATTTTTTTTTTAAAAAAAGCTATAAACCAATCAATTTTCCTTCCATAGCGTATCTTTACGAGCAAAATCAAACCCACTGACAAGCGAAGTCAATGTCTAATGCCGAGCTGTCCCGTTTTAAAACTTTTCTAGGCATTACACACCTCGGAAGAACTGATATTTCAAAGTGCCAATTCCTAAAATTAGCATCAAGAGCATTATTATATGCATACAAAATATGCCCTCAACAATGATTCCAATAAAACGGTAAATTCTAGAAAACAGATTAGCTTGTATGGTAAAATAAACCTGACATTATGCTTGAATCAAAACACCGAAAGAAGCATGTCAAAGCAGGTTTTGTTAAAAAACAAATAAGGCACCTATCACAGTTTATTTCATTCTGAGCATAAATAGCTACATATATATTTTAACAATAAGAAAGAAAAACACAGTTACATGTACATATATTTACAGGAATAATACCATACCAAAAAAAAAAGTAAAGCAAGGTTAAGACACAACTTGTTTTGGTTGCCTCTGAATTGTTTTAAAAATTCTTAACAGCTGGACATTTCAGGTTCAGATCTAGAGGGAAATATGTCACCCACACCCCATTAAAACATCTGAGGGACTTCAGTGCAACTAACCACCATTAAACTGAGATCACAACGCAATCCACATCAACTTTTGGAGTCACCTCTCCTGACAAAATCAGGGTTTGTTTTAAGACGAAAGCCTTAAAAAGATAATGACCAAAGGCTTTTGTTCATCATAATTTCTCAACTGGTTGGCAACAAGAACGTAAGGACTGAATGCACTTTAGACCTATAATGCAATCCCAATTTTACTCCATTAGTAAGTAAGCCCCTTCCTAAACTTCAACTTGAAGGCATCTTCACTCTCCCTTATTAGACTTCTGTGTGTGCAACCTAAAAATTCATTTTCGGCAGCTGCCTTGCTAAATTGATGGAGAGTTGCAAGAAGCAACTTTGCAAAACTCACATCGCACATGAGGACCTGTTTCACACATGAGTCTTTCTCCAGTTCTTTGACTAAAGGGGTTCAAAGATGCAATAACAGCCATTCTCAAAGGCAGCTTAAAAATCAGGTACAAATCTCCCCCTCCCATCTCAACAATACCATGCTTTCTGAGTGTTTATAAAAAAATAATCTGAAATTAAAACAAAGCAAAATAGCTTAATAAACTTCACAGTGAAATACATCTTTAAGGCGAGGAAGGCTTCGGTTCACACGTGACACTGAAGCTGGGTTTAGTGTTAGCTTTGCACAGAGCTGAGAATTGGAATCTTGCACGCTTTCTTTGTCCTCTGAAGGCTCACAAGTCAAGGTTAATTTCATTTTATGAGGCAACAAACTGGCTTACTGTGAACTTCAGTGGGCAAAATGGTTTCAAACTCACTTTCAGTCAAGTCGTGTCAATTTCAAGCCCTGGGCTAATTTGTTACTCTGTTTAAGACCCTAAATTAGGATCGCTGGCTCAAATGTAATGCCAAACTGCATAAAAAGAAACAATGTTTTTGCTCAGTCAAAGGACAGTTGAGTATGAAGACCAAATTCTAGCCCTGATTTTGCCCCAGCCAGCTTTATGTGTGAACCAGGTCAGTCTGGGACCACGAGTAAAATAACATTATTTAACAAGAGTGCTGACGTTTCTCAAAAACAGTTTGCAGATTAGTCGTTAAAAAAAAGGAGGCACTTAAGATTCCCACTCTGTGGCCTTGAAGCGATTAAAACGTTAAAAAACATTTTGTTTATTATACAGCGGTTTTAAGATGATTTAAAAACCCATGAAAACCGGAGAGAAGAGAAAGCAATTTTATGCCCCCCCCCCCCAATCTCAACCACCTTTGCTTAAAAATAAAATGCAATTATTATCGTGAAACGTAACCTCTGAAACATAGCATTTAGGACTACAGTCACATTGCAAATAGGGCTGCTTTAGTTTCAAACAAGACAAATTTTAAGATCTCTAGTTTCTGGGGGATGAATCTACCCATTTCCAACTGGTAACTCTGATGTGCTGGAAGTTTTGCAACTCATCATATATATTTGCTTGTATGTAATTAAAGCAGCCTTTAAATGAGTCCACATCAGAGGGTGTTCCAGCTTCTTTCATGTTTGGTTCAAGTCTGCAGATATCAAAAGCGTTAAAAGAGTCCTACAAGATCCTTAAACAACTACTTAATTTTTTTTGCCATCTTGGAAAACAGGAAATCCTCGTTATGGCAAGAAAAAGGCATCCTGATGAGAACTTGGAAATGTTTCAGGAGATTCCCAACCTCCGAATAAAGGCTAGGAGAAGTTTGCAGCTAGGATAATTCCAAGGATAACAATCAAGAGAGTGACACAAATTAGCATGAACATCAGTTTCTGCAAAGAGAGGGGAAACTAGGATTAGCTCATCCCCAAACAGTGACGCACAGATGTATAAAAACCAAAGAGGAGAGAAGTGAATTAACAGAATAACAGAGTTGGAGGGGACTTTCAAAGCTTTCTAATCCAACCCGCTGCTCAGGCAGGAAACCCTATCCCATTTCAGACAAATAGTTATCTAATCTCTTCTTTAAAACTTCCAGTGATGGAGCACCCACAACTTCTGATGGCAAGTCATTTCACTGTTTAATTGTTCTAATTGTCAGGAACTTTTTCTTTAATTCTAGGTTCTCTCCTTAGTTAGTTCCCTTCCTTGTCCTGCCTTCAACTGCTTTGGAAAATTAAAAACTTCCAGTGTTGGAGCATCCACAACTTCTGGAGGAAATTTGTTCCATTGATTAATTGTTCTAGCTATCAGGAAGTTTCTCCCTAGTTCTAGGTTGCTTCTCTCCTTGATAAGGTTTCATCCATTGCTTCTTGACCTTCTCTGCCTTCAGGTGCTTTGGAGAATAGCTTGACTTCTTCTTCTTCTTTGTGGCAGCCCCATAGATATTGAAACTCTGCTATCATGTCCCCCCCTAGTCCTTCTTTTCATTAAACTAGACATATCCAATTCCTGCAACCCTTCTTCATATCTTTTGACCTCCAGTCCGCTTCTCTTTTGCTCTTCTCTGCACTCTTTCTATTTTGGCATTTTCCATCATAACAATACAGGTGCAAGCAATTTCAAAGCGAGGCGGAATGGGGTAGCCAACTGATCTAAAGAGTCCTTCCCTCCCCAAAAGATCTGCCGAAATCAAGCACGCCTAGATCAGGAGAGGATTACCGATTGTGATCTTAATCCTCAATCTCCCTTCATCCCATCCCCTCTTCTATAAACTGATGTAAAAACCTCAAATGTCCACCTTCAGGGCGAAACCAATTGGGTTTTAGACTAAGAAATATTGGCATGCAAAACAAAATACTTAACTGGCATATAGCCACTGGAGGTCTAAATTAAAACCTGCCTTTTTTGCTCTCAGACAAGGCTGGGAAGAAAGCAAGCGTACCCACAACTTCACAGCAAGAATACAGATATTAGAGTTTTAGAAAAGGTTAACAGGCGAGGCCAGCCAGTCGATTAGTACTTACTGAGAGGTAGTAGGGGCAGTTGCTCGCGGGCAGTTATCTAAGCATCACGGCACCCCAACAGACAAGCCAATTATTAGAGCCAGTAGAGCTAACAGCACCAGCACAATAATGACAATAATCCATTTTTTCTGCCAAAGGAAAACAAGGTGATTGCCTCTGTTAAGGGTTTTATTTGAGTTTTCTAAATGGAAACGGAGTCAGTTCTCAACAGGCACAAAGGATCCCGGATACAGCGGCTGGGCCTCAACAGTAGTAGGCATCCCTCGACTTACAGCGGCCGGTCCTTGCCGTTAGGACCATCGCCGCATCCCCAGGTTCACCTGATCAAAATTTTGGACGCTTGGCAACCAGGGTGTATTTATGATCATGGCATCGTCCCAGGGTCAACCCTGAAGCTGACAGGATAGGGACGGGGGGGGGGGGGGGGAGTAGAGATAGCTGGGGTTTTGTAGCCAAAACAAAATACTTTCTCTTGGGAACCAAGGTCATTCTCACACCTGGTCGGAGGGAGGAGGAGTGACGTTACCAGGCAAAGGTGGGGCTTCAAAAATTTCAGCAACGGGTTTTCTCTGCTCGGTTGCTGGGTGGGCGTGGCCATGTGGGCGTGGCCCAGTCGGCCTCCTGCACCACAGCTGGGGAGGGGGGGCGTGTTTTTGCCTTCCCCAGGATCCGGAGGCTTTCCTCGAGCCTCTGGGAGGGCAAAAAGTGCCTCTCATGGGCTCTGGAGGCCCTCTGGAGGTCAGAAACAGGCCCGTTTCGGACTTCTGGAAGGCCCATTTTTTGCCCTCCTGAGGCTCCAGAGGCTTTTCTCAAGCCTCCGGGAGAGTGAAAACTGCCTCCCCTGGGCTCGAGGCGCTTTGGAGGCCGGAAACAGGCCCATTTCCAGCCTTCCTGAACTTCCGGGAGGCCCGTTTTTCCCCCTCCCCAAACCTCCGCGCAGGCCTGGCATTTACTCGCATCCAAAACGGGCTGCATTGAGACTCCTGGGAGGGGCCAACCAGGGGTGGGATTTGGTGGTTTGCCGAACCAGCCATAACGTTATCAACAGGTCTGCCCAAACCCGGGTGAACCCGTAGCAGCCCACCTGATTACTGGTCAACCGGACAGCACCTGGATTGGACCCTGTGACTGATTGTTTGGAGGGAAGGGAAAATGTTTACTGTTAACTTGGTGAAAACCGTGGGAACCTTCAGAGTCGTTTTTCACCGGAACTGTGCCGATATGATATATCCAAATAGAACTATTCTTTCAGGAATCTACCTGCCTCGGAGTTTTGTTCGCTATGATGGGTGTGTTATTCGGAACCCTGACACCTGGGAGGTCATGTGATTACTATTTGCGACTTTCCCGGCTGGCTTCCAGCAAGCAAAGCCCGTGAGGGAAGCTGGATCCGTGTATCGATTGCATGATTCGCTTAACAGCTGTAGGGATTCACTTGCTAACGGTGGCCAAAAGGTCATAAAACCAGGTACGACTTGACCGCCATGCTTAACGACAGAAATTCTGGTTCCCATTGAAGTTGTAAAAGTCGAGGATTCTCTGGAAGGACTGCGGTGGGTAAGCAAGACAATGTCAACTCAAAAATATTTCTCTGATCTTTTAGAATTGCCAGCAGAAAGGGCGTGGGGGCAGTAGTGCATGTCACTGCGTTATTTTGATTTGTCTGCTGAGCTTCCAGAATAGTTATCACGTTACTATAGTAACAAGATATGAGTGTCTTGTGATGTTTGATTTACTGCGCATGTGTGCAGGGGAGGAGTTTTACTTTACTTCACTTTACTTTCTTTTGCTTCTTAGAATGTATTGCTTTTCTTTTGTTCTTCCTAGCTATGTGTAAATAAAGTATACTGGCAACAGAAAAACACGGTTCATTTCCTCTAATTTATGAAGCTGAATTTCTTTGCTTTGACAGTGCACTCCTTATTTTCATAGATAATTTCTAGGTGACCAAAGCTTCTGGCACACAAGATTATTACTGGAAAGCATGATAGATGACTCTTGGCTATGGATGTGTTCCATTGGATAATACGAATTATGATACTGTTGTGGTTCGCCAGCAGCAGGTGCGGATGGCTGAGGTCTCTGACAGCAAGGACTCAAATGAGGGGTCTGTGGGTGATGCAGGGATGGGGCCAGGACTATCAGGGAGTGGAATGCTACCTTCAGAGCTTATGGAGGCTGGCAGCAGTGATGAAGAGGTTCCCGAGGAGCCTGTGCCCAGTGCATGTGCACGCAGGGCTGCTCGAAGGAAAGAGCAGTTGCAGCAGCACAGGCGACTCGGGAGTAAGGCTGCAAGGTGATGGTCCCCCCTTAAGGGATAAAAGCCAGCCCTCAGAGATGGGATTCTTTGCAGGAAGCAAAGAAGTTCTTGCACTTCAAGTCTTGGGGAAGTTCGGACTATCCTGGTTTGTGTTTGGAGACGTTTGGTTTTGATTATTTGCTTGCAATTTAATCTAGTGTTCTTGGCAGCCTTGCACAACCTTGGCAAGGCTTGATCTTATCTGGGACAATTAGTTTTTAATAGCATTTTATTGTGAATGAACGGAATTCACAGAGAAGCATTAAAAAGGTTTTGCTTTTATCTCTGTTTGGTGTTAGTTTGCTTTGAAGGAGGCTTGGGTCAGAACAGATACACCCAGGGGGTGGAGGGAAAACCAGGATCAAGGGTGAAATGAATGATGTGTCTCAGAGTCAGCTGCACCCAGGTAGCGCCGGCATGTTCACTCCTAACAAATCTTCTTTAAGCGGCTAGAGACTCATGATTTAAATGGAGGTGACTACCGGAGCCCTGACAGACATCACATAATATAAAAAACATTCAGAAAATACTGATCGGGGTTTTTTCCCCCCATGGGGAAAAACTTACTCTACGAGCTTTACTTTGGTATTTGACGGCCTTCTTGGTCTCCTCCTTGGCGTGTTCTACGTAATCCACAGCGTTCATCACGTTCTTCTCGATGCTGTTGACCATTTCGCCCTTCGGGTGAAAGCCAGAGAAACACACACAACAAACAAGAAAAGAGCAGAATTGGGCCATGAATGTCACCTTCTGGAATCCTTGCGACAAACAGCAGAATGGAGGCGCCCCTCCCCGTTCAAATCAAGTCAAAAGGATGGGATGATTACATGGGGATGACCAACGGTTATGAGGGCATGCGCAGGAACCGAGATGGAAATGTTAGGCGGGCTTTATTTATTCGTTTAAATGTTAGAAATGTCAACTCAGAAAAACATTCCGATGCCTGTTTTAGTAGTTGCCATAAAAAAAAAAGTGGAGGGAGGAGGAAGGTAATCTGGAAGAGCAGTGCAGCAGTTTGAAAGCGGAAGTACATTCCAACTCTTATCTTTCAAAGATTGTAACTAAACTACTGGAGCTTCTGCCCAGGAACATATTTAATTGGAGAACGTGAATGATGACACCCAGCCTGTGAAGGTGCTCAATTTATGAGACACCCAGGGGGGAGGGGGGAAACAGGGTCACAGGGGACTGTAAATGATGGATGCCAGAGTTGGCTTCACACAGGGCAGCGCCAGCATGTCCCCTCTAATGAATCCTTTGAAGTTTTTTGAAGTTTGGCCCGAGAATCATGATTTAATTAGAGCGAATGCTGGAATCCTGACAGGAAGTTTAACTGGGATTCCCGGAAATCACATCCACAGGCAGGAGAGAGGAAAAATAAAAGAGAGGAAAAACAGAAAGCTGGATTGCAAAGATGAAAAGTTATTTTATTTTGTACAACTTGCTCAATGCAGACATTCTAATAGGAAGTCCATACATCTTCATATTGTCACGGTTGGGGGAAAAGAAACCACTCTATATAAATTCCCCATTCGCTTGATGAGAACAGCAGGAACTAAAATGAAGCCCATTTGACTAACAATATTGAAATCTACCTCTATTAAAATGCCATGAATGTGGGTTTGATGAAGCAATTTGGTGAATGGCATGGGAAACGATGAACATATCACAGAAGAGAGTTTATCTGGGTTGTCCTATCCATCAGCAGATATGGTTAGGCAGCAATAAACAGCAAAATGTTTTAAAAAAAGCTCATTATAAACATTCACTCCCACGTCTTTTTCAAGAAAGGAACTTAAAAGGGTCACTCATGAAAATTCAGAAGAGCAGCGTGACCCGTATGGAAACTAATTTCATCCTGTGCTAAAGGATGAAAAACATCCGTAAGCGCGTGGGAAAATTGAGATAATGTTTGAAGGAAAGCTTTCTGGGAGGAGAGAATTCGAAACTGATCTTAACACCCATATAATGGTTTCCCAAGAAATAGTCATAGCCATGAGCACCCCTGAGAAATGTTTTTCAACCAGAAAATATTATTTGAGATTTTTATCTGATTGATCGCCACTTAATGCATTTGGGAAGGGGGAAAAAAGATCAAAAGAAGAAAGTGACACTCATTGTCCCGATTGGCTGGATTTTCATGGAAAGTCCTCTCAAATAATTTTATAATAATCGCTCTTGGCGTTATAACAAAGACCTACCTGCCCCAGGAAATATCATTCAGGCACTTGACTTTTATACCTCTAACTATCGAAGTCTCTTGATAGTTTACATTGAAAACACAAAATGGGTATTACCAAATAAACAGAACGAAAATAAAAAATTAAAACCACCCAATAATGAACAAGAACAGGTTGGATTTTTTATTTTAAATGCTTTAGTGAAACAAACCAATCACACTGTCTTTGATTTCTAGGTCCCCCCCTCCCCCCCATTCTTACCCTGACAAGCCACATATAATGGTTATTTTGTCCATACTCAGCTATGAGAGACAGAAGGACTCAACTGTGGGAAAATTAGATATAGATGATAGATAAATAGATAGATAGATAGATAGATAGATAGATAGATAGATAGATAGATAGATAGATAGATAGATAGATAGATAGATAGATAGATAGATAGATAGATAGATAGATAGATAGACAGACAGACAGACAGATAGATAGATAGATAGACAGACAGACAGATGACAGACAGTAGGTAGGTAGGTGGATGGATGTTACATAGACAGACAGGCAGTAGGTAGATAGATAGACAGATGGTAGGTAGGTAGGTAGACAGACAGTAGTTAGGTAGGTAGATGAATGGGTGTTAGGTAGATATAGACAGACAGTAGGTAGGTAGGTAGATAAACAGACAGGCGGTAAATAGATAAATAGGTGGAAGGTAGGTAGGTAGGTAGGTGGATGGATGGATGGATGATAGATGGATGAATGGATGTTGGATAGATAGATAGATAAATAGATAGACAGATAGATAGGCAGGCAGGCAGGCAGACATAGATGAGAACGAGATATAGATATAGATAGAATGATAGAACGATATATAGATGAGGTAGATGAAATAGACAGACAGATTGATTAAGGTAGGGTAGGGTAAGGTATAAGGTCAGATAAGATATAAGTAGAAATGTTTTGCAACATTTCACAAATGACACAAATGTCATAAATGTGACAAGCCCACTGCGTCCATGATTCAAGATCTTTTACTAAAATTACCAGCTGTTGTTTCCTACTGAATACAAAACCAGTATATCCTATTTTGTATTTATTTATTTATTTAATTTGTCAATGGCTTACAAGATAATAGGTATAAGTAAAAACATAGTTATGAATACATGGATACATATAACAAAAATAATATATATATATATATATATATATATATATATATATATACATACATACATACATACATATATATATAAAAGAAACAATAGGACAGGGACGGTAAATAATTAAATAATAATTAAATAATAAATAACTAAATAATAAATAACTGTAGCTATGGAGATTATGTGATCTCCATAGCTACAGTTCTACCTACAAAGCACCACCCATGTTATCCTACAGGATTTAAAGACTCACCTGAACCTCCACCAGCATCGCCATGTCCATAAACATTTCATGCAATTCCTGTATGCTTGACTCCAGTTTTATAATATCTTTATGACGCGACTCAATTTCATCAAGGGCTGCTCTGGTCAGTTTGGTGTCCAAAATGATCTTTGCGATGTCGGAGGAAGGAAGAGACACAAAATAAGTACGCTTATTAATTTTCCTTCGACGGAAGAGAACTTGTAGGCATTTGGGTTTTAATTCAATTTGCTTATATTGCTCCTTGAGACTCAAAAGATAAAATCTACCTCGAAGCCACTTTGATAGGGCCCATGAGCTAAATAAAACAAACTAAACGAAACATGGAAGCCAACAAATGCAGATTGGAAATACGTACGTCTGAAGTGAAAATGGAAAGATTGCCGCTTTCCAACATGTCTTCCAGTTCTTCGTCCGTGGTGGTTTTTCCAGCTAGCGAAAAAGGACAAGAGTGTTTTTGTAAGGTACGTCATCATCCCCCTCTTTCCTGGCATTATATTTTTCAATGCTATAATGCATTGGCAAGATGGGGCCGGTTCTTCAGAGTAGGAGAAAATGAGCAAGGAAGGACCACTCACTTATTTCCAACTGACGCCGTATCTGGTCTTTCGTACGTTCCCGGAAGACGGTTTGAGTTCCGTTATACATCGTCATAACGTCCACAAACTTCCGGGTCAACACCGAATGCTAGAAAGGGATTTTACACGTTAGTTTGAGCGTTCCCCTTTGTAACGAAGGCTACAGACATTACTGAAACTGATAAGTCTGATGCAGGGTTGCAAATGTTTATTGAAAGGAGAGATCCAATGGGTAGAAGGAATGACCTTGAGGAACAGAAGAAAGAGCCTCTACCAAGGCAACAGTTGGATAAAAGAAACCTCAGTCCAGGGCAGAAATGTAATCTGAGAAAATGTCTCACACATGACTGGCCTTCCCCTTGTTTATGAAGATAAAGAGGGGGAAGGGAGGAAGAACAGCCAAATCTTCAAAATTATGTTTAAAAGGTAAAGGTTCCCCTTGCACATCCGTGCTAGTCATTTCTGGCTTTAGGGGGCGGTGTTCATTTCCATTACAAAGCCGAAGAGCCAGCGCTGTCCGAAGATGTCTCTGTGGTCATGTGGCCAGCATGACAAAATGCTGAAGGTGCATGGGAACGCTGTTACCTTCCCACCAAAGGAGCCCCTATTTTTCTACTGGCACTTTTTACATGCTTTTGAACTGCTAGGTTGGCAGAAGCTGGGACAAGTGACAAGAGCTCACTCAGGTATGCGGTGCTAGGGATTCAAACAGCTGAACTACCAACCTTTCTGATTGACAAACTCAGCGCCTTAGCCATTGAGCCACCATGTTAACATTAAGTCACCATTAAGCCACTGCGTAATGTGTTTATTGTCTGATAAACTCACCAGATTCGTTTTTCTCCTCATGTACATGTATACATCCAAACTAGACTGTGTTTTTTCTCTGTCATATATGTGGGTATATACATAATTTTGTATTTATTTACTTATCTTGTTACGTTTGTGTAACAAATGTATATTGGAGGTGGTAACCCTTTAAGACAGGGGTCTCCAAACTTGGCAACTTTAAGACTTGTGACTTTAAGAATTCTGAGAGTTGAAATCCACAAGTCTTAAAGTTGCCAAGTTTGGGGAACCCTGCTTTAAGAGCTCCAAATTTCATTTTCATGTATGCCGCTTAGTGACAATGAAATTATTCTAAGTCTAAGTCTATTCTCTGCCTGCCTGCCTGTCTACCAGTCTACCTATCTCATGTGGTAGCCACTGAGATCCTCTGGATGGTGCTGGATGCTAACAGCAGACTGCACATTTGGCTAAGGGGGCCTCTTTTGTTACTGCATGATCTCATTCCCTATATTTTGGTAAAGGTGGAAAGTCCCTAACTTTCCAGACATACAGGTGATCTCATTTTATTAACATCACCACTAGTCTTAAGGATTGGTTGGGAGGTTGTACCAATGTGGATGGGAGCTTTCACCCACGTGGCATCTATTCTCCAATCCAGATGCTGTATCTATGCTGCCTTTGTCTTCTTGTAAAAATAATATTACATATTATAAATGTAATAAACACTGCCCAGGCAGTCAGACATCTTTGGACCCTGCAATGACTGGTCTTTGATTGCCATAATCTCATTTATATAAGTGCCTTTCAGCACCCACTCTAGTTTTTACTCTTCCCCATAAAAATAGGTCAATGATGGCCTACATCCAACAAAGCTTCTTGTTTAGACAATTCAGCAAGACCATTGTTTGCTTTTTAATCAGAGTCTAGCCACCCTTTTCAACGCTACGCTGGCCACTGCAGAAGTGGAGGAAACAAAAATGGCTCACAATGCCCTTCCTCGTGGGAAGATAAGCAAATTCAAGACGCAGCCTGCAATTCTCTTCTGCATCCTCCTCTTGGAAACCAGGCCAAACAAAAGGCATGTCACGAGTTTCCTTCCTTCACCCAAGGAATTTCTAAACAATACCCCTTCCTCCAGCTGGGACTCTCTCATCCTTGATGGTGGTTTGCCGAGACTGACTTTCATTTGCTCCAGGTACCTGTGATTTTCGTATCCGGACATCTGCTGAAGTTCGATTGATGTTCTCCTCTCGAGCTAAATTTTGTTCCATGGCTGTGAAACAGACAAAATCATCTCAGAGATGATAGTCATTACTCCATCCATCCATCCATCCATCCATCCATCCATCCATCCATCCATATATACACACATACATACATACAGTGTTTCCCCGAAAATAAGACCGTCTTATTTATTTATTTTTTGCCACCAAAAAGGCACCAGGTCTTATTTTGGGGGTTTGGGTGCTTCGCCCGCGGCCTCCTTTTCGCTGTCAGACACCTTCAGTAACTTCTTCTGCGGCCGGCAAGGCTTTCCTGACAACGTTTGCAGCGAATAACAGAGATCTGGATCAATCCAGAGCTTTGTAATCAGCTCCAGAGGCCTTCAGGAAAGCCTTGCTAGTCTTGCTGGCTGCAGAAGAAATGGGCCAGCAAGGCAGGTGTCGGGGTGTGCAAGGCCTGTCCAAAGGTAAGTAGTAGGGCAGCTCCACACACACACCTCATCCCCACCCTAGTTGAATTTTTACCCGTCCACTCTGGAGTGGGATCTTAATTAGGGCTTTATTTTGGGGGTAGGGCTTATATTGAGTGCACGTGTAAAAAAATCAAGCTAGGACTTATTTTCAGGGTAGGTTGTATTTTCGGGGAAACAGGGCACATACATACATACACAAATGCATACATACAAAATGAATGTTTGGTACACAGAACAAGAATTCTCTCCAACTCCTTTACCTATAAGTAACCATAGGAAGCCCCTGTACTTCCTTCCATTCAAGCCAAGAAAATATCTTTGTGATATCTAAGATATATTTTACATCATTGAGGGCCGCATCAGGGTTGTGTTAGACCTCGGGGGGCCGGAGTGGGCATGGCCAGCTCAACGTCACTCATGTCGGGGGCGCCTGTGGCGGCCCAAGCGCTCTGCCAGCAAAATCGGACTCCGTTTTCGGCTGCGTTGGTCTCCTCCTGCAACCCCACCAGCGAAAACGGAGCTCAGAAGGGCCACATGCAGCCCTCCCAAATTCCATTTTTACTGGCAGAGGTAGTGTTTCCAGGACAGCCCCATGGACTAGATTTAAGCACCTCCACCCCGGGCCGGAACCGGATCCCGGGCCTTGAGTTTGACATCCTTGGCATAATGGAATGCAGGAAAGGCCATGAAAGACTAGATGAAGAGATGCTCCAAGGAAAAACGGTCAGATAAGAGATTGCACAGCCTGCAGCTGGACAATGGGTAGGGCATTAAGCTCAGAAGGGACCCTCCTTAGTTTCTCTGGCCGTAGAGGGGGTGGGAATAATTGTACTTTCAAGATTGGTGTCAACATTGTAGGGTAAATCAGACAGGAATCACAGGTGGGTGAGCTAACGCTACTTAGTTGTAAAACTACATTGACAGAATCTTGCAGGTCTGAAAGTGGAAGGGCACACAACATAAAGTTTGGGCCAAGGTTGAGAAACACTGTATTAGATCAAATATGAAAGCAAATGCCCCTTTAGGGGGAAGAGTCTAGGCAACTTGCCTGGGGTTAGAGGATAAGTAGGGTTGGGCCTGGTTAATAATGGGAGGGGAGGGGAAAGCGATTGCCTGCGAAGCTTCCTGGATTGGTGCTGGGAGGCAAAAGGGAAGCAGTATGCTCCATCCCACAGTTGGGTAGATCAGGTTGCCCTGACAGACAGGTCTATCACCGGAAAAAACACTTTATATCTCCCCTGATATAGCCGACAAAGTGAGGAGAGCCCATGGCTTAGAGGTTAATACAGGGGTCTCCAAACTTGACAGCTTTAAGACTTGTGGACTTCAACTCCCAGAATCCCTCCTCCAGTCATGTTAGCTCAGGAACTCTGTGAGTTGAAGTCCGCAAGTCTTAAACTTGCCAAGTTTGAAGACTCTGGGGTTAATACACCTACCTAATATACAAGCAGCCTGGGTTCGAATCCCAGAAAGGGTATGGCTCGCTGATGAGAGCTAAATAGCTTGAAATAGATCTATACTAGTCTCCTTTTATTTCTTTGTCGGTAAATGGGATGGGTGGGCACCAGCCAATAGCACAGCTAAAGACTAGATTATCCATTTAAAAAAAAAAAAATCCAGAATACAAGAACAAACTTTTACGCTGTCGGCAAGAAGGATGCCTGTATGAAACCACCAGGAACCCAGATTGTACTAAAACATTTACATTCTTGGTAAATGTTGACCTTATCCTCCAAACCAAGTCATTCAATTACATATAAATTAACTAGCATCACTGATAGTCTTGCATTAATGACAATTAAGGTATTTTTTCCAACTTTCATGCAGTACAAGCGCAGAGAAGGTGGTCCACAGAACAATCTACACAGAACTGTAGCAAAGATCTTTTTTTCTGGCACCTTTGTAAAAATTTCTATATAGTGTTATATTCCACTGCTTTGGCATTTTTATTTTAACTCACAGTTAGGGTATACTTACATTTCAATTTAGCACGGATGATGTTGGCTGTTTTTCTGATTTCTTTGTTCAGTTCTTCGAGTTCTTCCTTCGTTTCTTTAACAAAAGGAGAAACAGGAACTCTGCTTCAGTATGATAGAGAATGTTGCCCAAACAAAACATTACCCATGTGGATGTCCACCTCCTATTTAATACGCAGTGATGTTTCCATCATCATCTTCTTTTAACAACCCCATAATCCCTTGTGTTTACTGGCCGGATGCCCTTCCTGTCACCAATGCGGAATTTTATTCAGCAGACTAATTCTCATTATACCCAGAGAGAAATATCTACCTCTACCTAGGATCAAATTCACAACCTTCTGATTGTGAGGCGAGAGTTCCACCTCTAGGCCACCGCACCACTCAACGATTTTCTTATATAAGATCCTGGAATTAGGGAATCTCTGAACTAGGATGGACAACATCAGGGGTTAAGAGTCCACACAAGAATCTGGTCAACCTGAAATTGGTGCTAGATAAGTCAACAGAATTCAAGAAGAATTGGACCCTAGAACATTTGTGGGAATGTAACAACTCTAGGCTGATGACTCTCTTGACTCCTCCACCAGGCTCTGTCTATTCTTCCCTTATACAAGCTCGTACCAGGCTATCTTCCATGGGTGAAGAGCAAATGATGACCCTACCCCAAATTTTGTCCCATGTCCCACATTCAGTTCTCATCTCCTTTTCCTTCTGCTATTGAAGGATAAAGAGTCCGAAATTCTGAAGTTGAAAAGGGTTTATCAACCTGATCAATAAATTAACTTTGGACGCTGCCTCTGTAAACTGCTTGAAATCCTGCATGGATTTCATAATAATCTTCTGGAGCTCTCGACACCAATACAAACAAATCAGAGAAAGAATTTCCACCCACCAGCTCTTGCAACTCACAAAAAACCTGTTTTCTTTTTCCTGTCCAAAAGAATTCAGCTTTTATCTCCCAGCACTCTCTGACTAGAGTTCACATGAAGCATCCTCTATACTCCAGCCATCGATTAGTTGACCAAAAGCAAGAATTTACAGGCAAGGATATCTCTGAGTATTACATATCTTGAAACAGAACTGCAAACTTTTTTTTTTGACTGATAGTCAGTTTGATTTAGTGGTTAAGGCACCAGGCTAGAAAATGGGAGGCTGTGAGTTCTAGTCTTGCCTTAGTCACAGAAGCCAGCTGGGCGATTTTGAGCCAATCACCAGGAGACTGTGAGTTCTAGTCCCACTATAGGCATGAAAGGTGACTGGGTGACTTTGGGCTAATCACTAGGAGACTGTGAGTTCTAGTCCTGCCTTATGCATGAAAGCCAGATGGACGGCTTTGGGCCAATCAGCAGGAAACTGTGAGTTCTAGTCCCACCATAGGCATGAAAGATGATTGGGTGACTTTGGGCCAATCAACTAGGAGACTGTGAGTTTCAATCTTGCCTTAGGCATGAAAGCCAGCTGGGTTACTTTGGCCTACTCCCTCTCTCTCTCTCTCTCTCAGCTCAACCCACCTAACAGGATTGTTGTGATGAGGAAAATAAGAGGAGGATGTGTTGGATATGTTCACCGCCTTGATTTATTTGTAAAAATAATAAAGGCAGGAATACAAATAAATAGATACATAAAATATTCCCAATATTGTAGATTCCTCTACTGAGCCACTAATCAATTCAGCAGCACAGATCTCCAGTGCTGACTTTCCCCTCTGTTCTCAAGGTGAAAGAGAAAGTATTTGAACATGCAACCCCTACACAGTCCTTCAAAATTTTAAAGTGCTTCATATGTGGTAATTATAAATTCAATTCATTAAACAGGAGAACAACAGCAGTGCTATTACACTTAAAAGAAGCACAAACATCCATTTTAATGTTGAAGCTGTTTTTTTTTAAAAAAAAACTATGTTTGTCCCTTCACAACCCTCAGTCAAACAGCCGTACCAAGCACGGCTGGCATGGCTCTGGAGACCTCTGTATACTGTATTTAGCTAATTTTATACATGAATCCAAGAGCAGAGAGCTAAAATTAGCCGACAATTATAAGTGCTAGAGAAAACAATTTTGGGATTGGATTTTCAAAGTGGATTTTTAAAGGCTCAAGTCAGTGGGATGCAGCCTTGGTATACCGTGTTTTAATTCTTCCCAAAGTAAGGAAGAATTGTTTTTTTGGAAGTAGGACTTGGCGATTTTAATGGAACACAATTCTTCCATTCTGTGATGACCTGGGCGTGGCACAAAAGCAACAAAGTCACAAAAGTAGATAAAATCCCTTTAATGCCTCCAATTGCTCCCAATGTCCAGTTATCCTCGGCTGGAGAAAAAACTCTCCCAAGAAGAGTCTTTAAAGGGAAGAAATTCAGTCCGAACCCGAAGTACATATAAATTATAAATAATAACCAACACAAAACATGTTGCAGTAATTAACCAGACAGGGCAGGATAAGGAATTGAAGACTTCAAAAGATAACAGTTGGGAGGATGCCAGAACCCAGATAAGCCTTGACAAACAAAGATAATTCACACTTTGCTTCCAGCAAAGTGCTGTGCGCAAACGGCCTCTTTAAGTCCTGTTTCCCCAGCTGCAGCTAATGAAGAGAATCAGGGCCCTTTTCTCCCCCATAACCCCCGTAACTCACGTTGCTCCCTTTTCCATTCCTCCCTGCGTGCCCTAGGATGAAGAGGGGGTGGCCCTGAGTCTTCGTCTGAATGCCCAGCCGGACTATGACCTTCCCCAGTTTTCTCCACAACCACTGGAGCCACACTCCCATTCCCTGTCAGCTGTTCGACCTCCCCCTCGGAATCAGATTCCAACTGATTCCAACATGACACATTCCATCCCTCAAAGTCTTTGAGTAAAACAGTATAGAAATAGTTCAAAATTTTGATTTTTGGGGGGGCATATACTCATCGGAGACACCCTCCCCCACAAAAAAATATAGCAAGATCTCAGTTTAATAGCCCAGTTAAGCGAGTGGGTATTGTTTACTCCCAATTATCTGTTCAATGACTTTCAGTGACTTTATGTCAATGCAACACAAATTTCATCTGTTGCCTTTGATGCTCATTGCATTGTGATCTGCTCAATTGTGGTTTTGTTGCTTTTCACACCATTCTTTGCAGTTATTCTTTTTTTTAGCCAATGGGATTTATTTATTTATTTATTTATTATTTCGATTTGTATACTGCCCCCTCTCCCAAAAAGGAACTCGGGGCGGTGAACAGCCACAATAAAAACATACAATCAGAAAAGTTAAAAAAGAGTTTAAAAAATAATTAAATAGATGGCTAAGACCAATAAAACCCATAAAAATTAAAATCAAATTAAAAACTCTACTCATAACGTTACGCCAGATCGGCCTGTTGGAAAAGGTGGGTCTTAAGTGCTCGCCGGAAGGCCCGTAGGTCAGTAATCCTTTGGATCTCTACGCCAGCATATGAATATTGTATGAATGGTAAATTATGGAGGACTAGGAACTGGCAAAAAATAAACAAGACTACAAAGCCAATAGAACTGAGTCCTAGTAGCAAAGTAAATGTACAGTTTACGGTAAAATTCAGTGGTAGTATTCAGCCGGTTTGCACCAGATTGGGCGAACCGGTAGCAAGAATTTGGCGTGGGTCACCGAACCGGTAGTAAGTTCTGGCTGGCCACGCCCTCCACCCGGCCGCCCTCCCGCCCGATGCTCGCTCACCCTGCCCGCCTGCCTGACATTCGCCTAAGGCATTTCTTCCTTTTTTTCCCTCCTGACAATCAGCTGTGCCAGGATTCCCCTTGCTGAGGCCCAGGAAGCCAAAAAATGGAGGGAGGAGCTCAGCCCCCACTCCATTTTCTGCCTTCCAGAGCCCAAGAGGAGCTTTAGGGGAGCAAAAATGCCCCCCTCCCAGGCTCCTTTGAGGCTAGGAAGCTCCCAAAATGGAGCTTGGAGGGGGTGCTGCATGCCCCTCCCATGCTCTGTTCCTGAGCCTTAGGGGAACCTTAGGGGAGCAAAAACAATCCCCCCCCAGAAGCTCCTCTGAGGCTAGGAAGCTCCCCAAAACGGGTGGGGGCTGCAAAAAACCACGCCCACCCAGTCACAGGGCCACACCCATCAAGCCACGCCCACAGAACCGATAGCAAAAGTTTTTTGAATCCCACCACTGGTAAAATTATGACAAGTGTGATGATTAACCAAAAAAAAAAAAAAGATGCTAGCTCAAACATAAGCCACTCACTGTGACTTTCCATGCAACGTAGAGGTTTTTAAAACGTGTTTTTTTAAAAAAACTGGAACTTTTAAAGAAGAGGTTGTACAGCCATTTGGTCTGGAATCGTAAAGGGCCTCCTGCTTGAACAGGGGATTGGACTAGAGGACCTCTGAGGTCCCTGACAACTCTGTTATTCTGTCATTCTGTAACCTCAGCCACCATATTTGAAAAGTTGCACAGAGATGGAATAACTTACTATCTTTTGGATGCGTGGCCGAGAGGATAACACTGTGTTTCTTCCTCACTTCTTCTACAACATCTGAGATTTTGGAGATATACTTCCGAACTTCCTCAACCTTCGGAAGAGGAGGAAAAGACAGCAATAGGAAGCAGGTTTAAATGTACAGGTTGTTTAGGACTCTATTGTAAAGGGTAGGTGGCATCCAAGGAGAGTCAACCAATCAATCATAAATGCAGGCAGTCCTTGACATGCAACACTTCATTTAGTGACTGTTCAAAGTTACAACGGCACTGAAAAAAGGGACTTTTTTTCACACTTGCAACCCTTGCAACATCCCCAGATCAAAAAAATTCAGATGCTTGGCAACTGGCTCGTATTTATGACGGCGGCAGTGTCCCCGTGACACCACTAAGCAAAGGCAACGGGGAAGCCTTCACAACAACCGTGTCGATAACTTAACAACCGCAGTGATTCACTTAGCAGCCACACCGAGGAAGGTCGCAAAACGGGGAAAAAATTCACATAACAATCGGCTCACTTAACCACAGAACATTGGTCTATAGAGATTCTCAGTCATCCAGGTCATGGTTGTCCTAAAGGTGCTTTTTTCAGGAGGCAATTGGACTTTCTTGTTTTTCCTTTGTTTGAAGACGCTTCGCTTTTCATCCAAGAAGCTTCTTCAGTTCTGATAGGATAGTGCAGGGGTAGGGAACCTTGGCTCTTTTATCACTTATGGACTTCAACTCCCAGAATTCCTGAGTGAGCCATAAAAGGTTTCCCATCCCTGGCCTACTGGTTTTTCAGTTGTGGGGGAAATCAATTTTTGACTGGAATGGGACTGTTTAATATACAAATGTAGGACATATTCTTTATATATTCTTTATATGTCCTACATTTGTATATCAAACAATCCCATTCCAGTCAAAAATTGATTTCCCCCACAACTGAAAAACCAGTAGGCCAGGGATGGGAAACCTTTTATGGCTCACTCAGGAATTCTGGGAGTTGAAGTCCATAAGTGATAAAAGAGCCAAGGTTCCCTACCCCTGGGATAGTGGGGCATTGAAGGATTGATGTTCCTTGCAGACAGTTGGTCATTTGCATCCTTTTAGAGGGTCGTTTGTGCTTCAAGTGGCCTCAACAACCCTCTAAAAGGATGCAAAGGACCAGCTGTCTGCAAGGAGTGTAAATCCTTCCATTTCCCCACCATCCAAGTCAGAGCTGAAGAAGCTTCTTGGATGAGAAGCAGAAACGTCTTCAAAGACAAAACAAGGATGTCCAGTTGCCTCTGGAAAAAAAAAAAAAAGCACCTTTGGGACACAGAACTTTGGGGCCCAATTGTGGTCATAAGTCGAGGACTAGCCCATAACAAACACGATTCTGTACTTCAGGTGGAGAAAAGTTGGGCTGCAACCCCGTCGTATCACCGAGCAGAGAGCAATTTCTTGGGAGCAGATAAACATTGGGGATAGTCCCTAAAGCGTGGGAAGCCATGTGTGACCCTTGTTTGGCACCCACGAGGGACTACAAAGCTCGGGGGAATCCTGCCAAACACACCTGAACATAGTTTCTGCTGCTTGGGAGTCTACAGTGCTATTTGTCTCTAGGAAAATCCAAGGCAAAGCCACTACAGGGTAGTCCTTGACTTACAACAGTTCATTTAATGACCGTTTTGAGGCTACAACGATGCTGACAAAAAGGGACCTGGGATCATTTTTCGCACTTACGACCTTTAAATTTGGATGCTTGACAACTGACTCACTTTTATGATGGTCGCAGTGTCCCGGAGTTAGCGATCCCCCTTTTGCGACCTTCTGACAAGAAAAGACAACGGGGGAGACCAGATTCGTTTCGCAGCCGTCTTATTAACTTAACAACGGCAGCGATTCGCTTCACCAATGTGGCTGTCAACTCATAAAATATTTCTCTGGTCTTTTTAGAGTTGCCAACAGAAAGGGAGAAAGGGGGAGCAGTGTGGCAGCTTGGAAACTGAAACTGCATTCCACAAATGTTTTCAAAGATAGGAACTAGGTGACCGAAGTTTCTGCCGAGCAAAATTCTAACTGGAGAGCACGATCGATGACTCTGGGCTATGGATGTGTTCCATTGGAGAATATGGACTACGATACACCCACGGAGTGGAGGGAAAACCAGGGTCAAGGGTGACAATCAATGATGTGTCACAGAGTTAGCTACACCCAGGCAGTGCCGGCATGTTTACTCCTAATAAATCTTCTTTAAGCTTTGAAAATCTGGCTAGAGACTCATGATTTAAAATGGGGGTCACTGCCAGAGCCCTGACAGTGACGGGAAAAGTCGTAGAATGGGGCAAAACTCACTTAACAACAAATATCTCACTTAAGCAACAGAAATTCTGGGCTCAAATGTGGTCATTGAGGACTACCTGTATTTTTCCTATTTTCCTGAGAAAAGGTGCCAACCAAACCACAAGAAGAGTAAAAATTGCAGGTAGTCCTCAATTTCCATTTAATGATTGTTCGAAGTTACATCAGCACTGAAAAAAAAAAAGTAACTTAGGACCATTTTTCACGCTTGCAACCGTTGCAGCCTCCCCCATAGTCAGGTGATCAAAATTTGGACCTTTGGCAACTGACTCCTATTTATGACGGTCGCTGTGTCCCCGGGAAGTCGCGTGATTCCTTTTCTGATCCTTTCCGACAAGCAAAGTTAAAAGGGGAAGCCCGATTCGCTTGGCAACTGGGTCACTCACTTAACGTCTGCAGTGGTTAACAACTGGGACGAGAAAGGTTGTAAGATGGGGCAAAACACATGCTGCCCCACTTAGCAACAAAAATGTGGGGCTCAGTTGTGGCCGTATGTCAAGGATGGCACTAAGAAAAGTTGCTTCCGGAGTAGATTTTTACCTGTAGGAAGAAGTCTTCCATGTAATGGTCGCTTTCAACGACAACCGTGGCTTCTCCATCTTCGTTTTGAGTGCGCTAAAAGAAGCAGAAACATTTCAACCGTGGGAAATAACCCCTTTCAAAAGCTACACGTGCAGGTTAGGGGAGAAACCTGGTTCCAAAACAGTAACTGTGAGACGGACCTTGGAGTCCTAGTGGACGATCCCTTAAACACAAGCCCCGTACATGGCAGCAGCCGAAAAAGCAAATACAACCCTGGAATCAAAATCACATGAAGTATTAGTAAAAGGTAAAGGTGCGTGCTAGATGTTTCTGGCTCTAGGGGGCGGTGCTCATCTCCGTTACAAAGCTGAAGAGCCAGCGCTGTCCGAAGACGTCTTCGTGGTCATGTGGCCGGCAGGATTCAACACCCAAGGCGCACGGAACACTGTGACCTTCTGTCAGGCTACAGAACTTTTTCCCATTCAATCAATAAGAATGAACTTCTGAGAACCAAACGTATCAAAAGGAATCCTTTATTGAGATGAGACAGTTCATGTAGGAGTTCAAAGCAGCGTCTGAGGTCCCTCAGGCATACCGGGATAGATAAGGGAGTTTAGAACCCCTCCCCTTATCTCAATGTTTATTTAGGGAAACAAAAGCCAATATGTTAATTTCCCTCCCAGCCCCTCTGTAGGAAGGATCTTTCTCACAGGTTCCCAGGTCATACCTAATTTCCCCCCCACCCTCTTTTGTAGAATAGACTGTTTTTTGGAGATTGCCCAGATCACTTCACTGTGGAGTTTTTATGGTCTTCTCATCTCCTGGCTGTGCCTCTCAGAGGTGTTAGGTTCTGGCCATCTGGCTATCCTACCTCCATTGTATCATGTGTGGGTGTGCAAATTCGATATAAGGTTAAATATATTCAGGTTACATCAAGAAAGGATTTCTTTATCAGTCCCCCCCCCCTTTTTCTTCTTCCACTGAAGAAATGACAGATACACGGATCTGACATCCTCTCACCAAAAGGCTCCCTATTTTTCTACTTGCATTTTTTATGTGTTTTTGAACTGCTAGGTTGGCAGAAGCTAGAACAAGTAACAGGAGCTCACTCCGTGATGTGGCGCTAGGGCTTCGAACTGCCAAGCTGCCGACCTTTCTGATTGACAAGCTCAGCGTCTTAGCCACTGTACAAAGCCTTAGTAAGGCCACACCTGGAACACGGCATCCAGTTTTGGTCACCAGAGCAGCTGAGATGATTAAGGGCCTGGAGACAAAAACATTATGAAGAACGGTTGCAGGAATTGGGTATGGTTGGTCTAGAGAAAAGAAGGACTAGGGAGGGACCTGATAGCAGTGTTCCAATATCTCAGGGGCTGTCAGAGAGAGGAGGGGGTCAAAGCTATTCTCCAAAGCATCAGATGGCAGGACGAGAAACAATGGATGGAAACTAATCAAGGAGAGAAACAATCTGGAACTAAGGAGAAACTTCCTAACAGGGAGGACAATTAACCAGCGGAACAGAAGTTGCCTTCAGAAGTTGTGGGTGCTTCATTACTGGAGGTTTTTAAGAAAAGACTGGACTGCCATCTATCTGAAATGGTCTCCTGCTTGAGCATGGGGTTGGACTAGAAGACCTTCAAGGTCCCTTCCAACTCTATTCTGATTAATGATTCAGGGTTATGGCTTGTAACACAAGCTAGCCTAGTAACGATTGGAAGCTCAACTCAACACAACCTTTTCTCCTTTGCACTAACAGCTTGTTTCCCTAATAAAATTATAATTGATGCCTTTTCCTGATTGGTGACAAAAATGTCATTCATGAATTTGCTGTCCTCTGCGTCTTCTCATTCTTATGACTCATTCATAAGACAAAGGAGAAGCTTTTCAAGTAGGAACAGACACACAACGGAAATATTTGTGCACCAAAAACTTTCCTATGTGATCCTTGGAGAATAAATTAAGCTTTTTTCCCCACCAATTAAAGAAACCTTTCCTAGCTATTTCGTTAAAAGTTCAACCTGATGCATGCCTGCTGGGAGACAAAACTCGCTAAAATCGGTGGGATACTTTCACAATTACACACCTTGTCCAGAACTTCACTTTGAGCTGGACACATTTGCTTTAGAAGAACATCAATTAGAAGAAAAAACTTATCTAAACCCCAACAAGTCCTCCCATCTTTCTCAATGACCCGAGAAAGTGAATCTGGGATTTATATATGGAGATTCTCTGTCATGCAGGTCATGGTTGTCCCAAAAGTGCTTTGTCAAAAGCCAACTGGAATTTGTTTTTCCTTGAAGACATTTCACTTCCCATCCAGGAAGCTTCTTCAGTTCTTCTTCACTTTCAGTCAGAACTGGAGAAGCTTCTTGGATGAGAAGCGAAATGTCTTCAAAGGAAAAAAACACAGAAAGTGTTTTCTTATTTTTCCCATATATGTTTTTTTAAAGCAAGTGTGACTAACTCGTGGTGAAATTCTGAACATTGAATACAGCTCAAAGTGTGTCAATTGTTAATATATTGTGGAATCAAATATAACAACCCATTTTTCTTGCATTGAAAGCTACTGAGGTTAAGCAAAAGGCTCTTTATTCCCAACACCTTCCTTTTCCTTTTAAAGCTTCTTTGTTGCCTCAGGAAGAGATAAGAATGAGAGGAAGGAAAAACATATCACAAGCACACAGACACACTCAAATATCCAGTTGTGACGATACCAAAAAAAAAAAAAGTCAGAGGAATACTGATGGTATTGTTCTTGAAAATTACCTCGGACAGCACAAAATGAAAGCAATGTACACATTCCAACAAAACTACAAGCCGCTTATCACGCGTAAAAAGTTAAAACAATAATTTTAAAAATACAACCTTTCTGGATAACCCACATTTCTGCAGAGAATTCTTTTGCTTACATAAAAGTTAAACAGTTGAGGTTTCATGCTATTTACTTTATTTTACTACACCAAAAGGAATCAATGCCTTATTCCTCCCCCCCCCCTTTTATCCTACACTTTTCTCTCTCTTCTTCCTTTTCCTCCCTTATTTTACCATTATTTTTTTATTTTTCTTTATATTTTTGTACTTTATGTTTTGATAAAATTTTGACACGTGAAGTTTTTTTTTTTCAATAAAGGGAAAAAAAACCTAATTGCCAGTCATCCTTTTCTCATTACGGTTTGGGAAAAGGAAGGCAGGGAATTTTAATTATTTAATTTATATGCCCGCCCAGCTCAGCATTCTTTGAAATGCTTTATTGCTCCACACTTCTGGAGATGCAGAGCTGAGCTACTTTTCCTTTCTAGGAAAACAAACTTAAGATGAAAAAATAGAGATCAGGTTAAACTTTTCCCAGCCAGAAATTTATCTCAAAAAGGCATCCATTGGCAGACCAAATCCTTCAAATAATTAGGTGGATTACTATGGCGGCAACCTCTGAATTAATCACACGGTGCTGTTAGTATTAGTGTTAGTATTAGTGTTAGTATTAGTGTTAGTAACGAGGAAGGCACTGCCACAAAAAATGGGATGCTCTGCTGCTGAAAAACCTAATCTATTACCATGAAAGTAAGAGAAAAGGGGAGTCATGGGAAATTCCTGCAAATCCTCAAAAAAAAACCCATTATACAGAAACGAAGCTGTATCACATATAGATGCAGGCATTCAGATGTATGCACAAACTTACTGTATAGATAGTGCTTGACTTACAGCCGTTCGTTTAATGACCGTTCAAAGTTACAAGGGCATTGAAAAAAAGCGATTTATGACTGTTTTTCACACTTATGACAGTTGCAACATCCCCATGCTCACGTGATCAAAATTCAGATGCTTGGCAACTGACTCGTATTTATGACAGTTGCAATATCCCAGGAGTCATGCAATCCCCTTTTGGCAGAGATTCACTTAACAACTGTGGCAGAAAAAGGTTGTAAAACGGAGCAAAACTCACTTAAATGTCTCGCTTAACAACAGAAATCTTGGGCTTCATTGTGGTCTTAAGTTGAGGACTACCTGTATATACATGCAGGAACAGCTTCAAATAAATATTCTTTTAAAGGCACAATCCCTCCTTCTTTTGAGAATTCAAAGCAGGTAAAGAAGATTGAAACTGCAATTGAAATATTAATTGGCAATGTGGACATATTAAATACAGGCACAGACCAATATCTGCACACCATTGATGCAAGAGGCTTTCTTTAAAATAACACACACGCCATTGGTGCCCAATCTCTATCACAGCCAAGGTTTTAAAACTGCTAATTTCCATCAGTCTAACACAGCTGTAAAGGACAGAAAAGGCGTCTGTATTTTGTTCTGAGTTGTTTGTTCACCCTGATTCTTTGTATCTTCCCAGCGAGTAGCAAAACAAAATGCAATGTTTTCAAAACACCGATTCATTTTACACAATTTTTTTGCTGAAAGGATAGATTGCCTGGTACCGTGACACAAAACACTTGCATTTTGTTAGGCAACTTTGCTTTTCTCCGTTTTAAAATAAAGCAAACGAATGTCTTCTTTGAGGAGCAGGAAACAATGCTTCAAAAAAAAAAAAAGGCAAATACTTCATGCCAAAAATTTAGACTTTTTTTTTTTTAGGAAAAGGGTTAACAAGAGGGAAGGCGATTGCCGAAATCAACCCTAGCAAAATTCCTCAACCTGGATATGGGGATGTTTGCTTTGCCCAGCTGTTTTTTTTTTTTTTAAAGTTATTATTATTTGATTTGATTTGATTTTAGCGAAAGGCTGCTCTGAGCTGAGGGTGACGAACGCCTTTGGGAGATAAATTTTATAAAATCCAGAAAGCTTCACTGGCACAAAAACACACCTGGGCTAGATAACGTCATGCCACCTAGGGATCGGGATGGGCGGCATATAAATTTAATTTATAAATAAAGGCGACGGGGTTGTAGAAAGCGGCTCTTCTTCTAAATGCGTGCGACTAGCATCTCTGTAGTCCTGTCTTCTCCATCCTCCGGGAGCCGGCGCCCATCTCCTTTGCAACGGGCGCAAGGTTGCAGAAGGAGGCAAGGATGCTGCCGCGCATCCTTTAATTGGCCTTTCCCCTCCCGGGGGGGGGGGCTCTTTCTGCCCAGGGGTTACCCTCCCTCCGCCGCCGCCTCCTCCTCAGCCTCTCACCGATGCCAGCTCGGCCAGACGGTCCCTCATCCTGGCGGGGCTTCTCCAGCCGGTTGTCCCCGGGCGTTTCTGCTGCTCCTTGCCCACCGCAGGCGGCTCCCGGCTCCGGGAGGCTCCAGCGGCGGCACAGCGAGGCCGCCGCCTCCCCGCTCGCCGATGCCAGGGCAACCACTGCCCGGCCGCCGTCCAGTACGCAGGCGCAGGCGTCTCCTCCCGTTAGAAAGCCGAAGAACCCAGCGGGCAGAGGGACCGAGGAAGGGGTGAGGCCGCTTACAAAGGAAGGGCGGAGCTATGCAAATATGGAGTCTGTGTCCAAGCGAAGGGGGCGGGGCAACAGAGTTCGTGCTTGGTGGAATATCACTGAGGGACCAAGGGAAGGGGTGGGGCCACTTACAAAGGAAGGGCGGAGCTATGCAAATTTGACGTCTAATCCAAGTGAAGCGGGAGGGGCGAGAATGATTACAACAGGGACCAAGGGTGTGGCTGTGGCATTTAAAAAAAAGAAAGGGCCGAGCTATGCAAATATGTGTTCTATTCAGGCGAAGCTCATATCAATTGTGAAATACTGTAGAGATGTACAGAGATCAACGGATGGGGCGTGGCCGCCTACACTAGAAAGGCGGAGCTATGCAAATATATGTAGTGCAGCCCAAGAGGGTGTGGCTAAGGGACTATATTAAAATCCTTATTAGAATATTAGAGATGCTTTTTAAAAAATTCAACATTTCAAATTTAAAAAACATTGAATGCCCATTTTATTATTTTTTAGCTTTTCTATTTTAATTCCTCTAATTTTAATCATCTTGTAGGAGGCTTTTTTTTTATCATGTTGTAAGACAACCAGAGTGGCTGTTATCAATGAGTTGGTGGCATAAAAACTGAATAAATAAAAATATTCATGTTATGACCTAGGTGTGTGGGTTTTTTTCACCCCTTCTCCACTCTTTGCATTTTTTTAAACTTCCTTTTCTATCTCTTTATTCAACATAGATTGGGGTTGACTTATTCATTTAGCAAAGCCAAACAGACGCTTTCAATAAATGCTTCTTTCCTAATTTCTAGTAAAGAAATCAGAAGCAGTGAGGAAAAAGATAAGGCTACCCCTGAAAGTTGCTCTTTTTCAGACTGCATCTTTATTGCCAAAAGAACAAAAAAAGTCAAGTAAAGGTAGTTCTCCACATACGACAATGAAGCCCAAAATTTTCTGTTGTTAAGTGAGACAGTTGTTAAAGGAGTCTTGCCCCATTTTACAACCTTCCTTGCCACAGTTGTTAAATGAATCACTGCAGTTGTGAAGTTAGGAGCACGGTTGTTAAGTGACTGCCCCACTGATTACTTGTCAGAATGTCGCAAAAGGGGATCACATGACCCCAGGATTCTGCAACCGTCATAAGTATGAATCAGTTGCAAAGTGTCTGGATTTTGATCCCTTTATTACAGGGATGCTGCAGAGTGGTGGCACTGGCCTAGAGGTGGCGCTCTCGCCTCACAATCAGGAGGCTGGGAGTGCGATCCTAGGTAGAGGTGGGTATTTCTCTCTCTGGGCACACTGAGAATTTATCTGCAGAACAAAACTCTAGCCATTAAAATTTCTTCTAGTTCCATTCAGTTGCCCAGACTCCACTCTACAATGGATTATGGGGTCATTAAAAGATGATGATGATTATAGGGATGCTGCAGTGGTTGTAACTGTGAAAAGTGATCATAAGTCACTTATTTTCAGTGCCATTGTAACTTTGGTCATTAAATAATCTGTTGTTCAGTCGAGACTACCTGTAACAGGATTGGTGCCTTGCCACAGCAGAAAATATTTACATTTTAATGGACTGGTCCTAAGAGGACAAAGTTAGAAGAGAAGAATAAATGATTAGAAGGCTTTCAGAACAATGTACAGAAATGATGGAATGAAATAAAATGCAAACTTCCTTTCTGACCTCTAGAGGCCAAATGAGGCATTCCCAGAAAGAAACATTTTAATTGACAAGAATAAATTATGATCTTGGGTGCCAACAGACTGAGAGTTTTGCCTTTTTTAGAATTTAAACTCTTATTAGCTTTTTGGTGAATCTGTCCTACTTTCCCTCTGGTATCTTGTAATTCCTTTTGTCATTTTTATTTAATCTAAATATTTTTCCTGCCACAGCATCTGTCTCTTGCTGTTGGATCTCTAGAGTACCTATCCTCAGTTCCCTCAGGGCAAGAGATGATGGATAGAATTGAAAAGAGTAATAGAGATGGAAGGGACCTTGGAGGTCTTCTAGTCCAACCCCATTTAGGCAGGAAACCTTCTATTATTTCAGGCCAATGGTTGTCCAATCTTTCCTTAAAAACTTCCAGTGATGGAGCACCCACAACTTCTAGAAGCAAATTTTTCCACTGGTTAATTATTCTCACTGTCAGGAAATTACTGCTTAGTTTTAAGTTGCTTCTCTCCTTTATTAGTTTCCACCCACTGCTTCTTGTCCTGACAGAGAATACTTTTTAACATGGTGGTTATTCTAATAAGCGTTAGGAAAAAAGTAGAAAATAGAAATTGGGGAAATATTGTGTATAGTGAATTATAATAGAACAGACTATGATTACTATGTATACACAAATGTTAGCAGCTGAGAAGGTATTGTTGAAAGAAATATCCTTCCGGGTTCAGTTCCAAGTGGGGAAAAAGACATGGGAAACATGGAGGCTATTTCGAAAGATGGTTTAATGGTGGACAGCAGGATCACATGGCTTGGAGCTCCAAAGTGAAAAAGAAAGGATGATCACATACTTCAAGATGAGAAGGTCAAGAAGGGAAGACCAAGATGCTGAGAGACCCTTATATAACTTCTGTTGGACCCCACCTTAGTGTTTCCTGTTCCTGTGTAAGAAATGTATCCCATTGGTTGTCAGACTCCCAGAGGCGGGGGTTTTGGCTAACTTTGTACGCTTGGTCTGGACCACAAGGCTTCACCTGAGTGATGGCTGATACAATCTTCCCAGGCCAGGTGGTGAGGTGGGTAGAGGCCTTTGTTATGTAGAATACTCTGGCCTAGGCCTTAATGGCCCATTAGCAAAGGTGGGGTGAGGCTGAGTTTTTGCTTCTCTGAGTTTCTCCTTTACTCTTTTTAGGGGAAATATTCTGCCTTTTTAATATTTCCCAGGATATTTCACTTTTCTAGGAGAGGGGTGGGTGATAACTTCCTACAGCATGATTATGTCTATCTAAATGGCAATATCCCTATTAGAATTGTATACAAAATATATTGATCCAGATAAGAGACTGTCCATTAAGCACTTATAGATTTTAAAGAAAAAAATTATAAATAAAATTATTTTTAAAAAAGGTGTTGTTTTCAGACACCCACCTGTGGGATTGGCTCCCAGGCCTCACGAGTGGGAAAAAGCAGCCCCTCCCCCCAGTCCATCTGTTTCCCAACTTTGCAATGCTGGACTATATTCCCCATCTTCCATCCCAAGGCAAGCTAAGCCTCATTTTGCAACCAGACAAGAAAGGTGGCAAGAAAGAAGCACCACGCTGGTGTCTATGGCTTTTTGCATCACCCTTTGCATTGCTTGTATTTTTTTAAAAAATATTATGATTATGATTATTTTCCTCCTTTTGGGCAGCATTTTAAATCTAAAATAGTAGCGCGCGCAGGGCAAGGAAGGGAGGGTTGAAGAGCACCCCCTTTTCGGGCCACTGCGCAGGCGCACTCCAACGCGGGTGGGCGCGCGCATTCACTCAGTCGAGCAAAGACGGGGCGGGTCTGCGCAGCGAGAGAGCAAAAAGAAAAAAACAGAAAGAAAAAGAAGTGAGCCCAGGCGAAGAGCCAAGTTTTTGAGGCATTCCCACTACGCAGGCGCGCTCGCGTGACGCTAAGCCCCTCTCTCTCCCCGCGCAATATCAATCCGCCTGCTGATTGGTTAATTCCCCGCGCGGCTAACGTGACCGGCGTGCGCGCTCCCGGTCCTCGGTTGCTGCTGCTGCTGTTGCTGGTTCTTTCAGGGCGATTTGAACGAGCGCGCTTCCGCCATCTTCCCTCGCAGCCCGCCCGCCCGCCCGCTTCCCCTCAGTAACAGCGGCAACCGCCAGTGGAGAAAGAAGGGAAAGGAAGGCAAAGCAAGCGAACGAGACGCCCCGAGAAGGTAACCCGCTCGGCGAAAGCGAGGAATAAGGAAAGCCGCGGCCGGGCTCGCCCACCTCTCGGGGAACGGCCAGGCCTGCCTCTCCTCATTTCTTTTCCTCATCCCCCCACCTCCACCCGCCCCCCCCAAAGGGCGGGAAAGGCCTTCCGGATGACCCCCCCCCACGCGGCCGCGAGGAAAGAGGGGAAGGGGCTCTGAGGCGCACGCGCGGAGTGGGGAGGCGAGAGGCGGCGGTTGGCGGGAGGCCGTTGGCGGCGGGGGGGGGGGAAGAGAACGCGAGGAGGGCGTTGTGCGCATGAGCGGGGAGTGTGGGGGGGAAATGGGCGCCCAAACGCAGTTCGCTCTCTTTTCTTCGGAGGTGAGTCGAAAAAAGGGGTCGGAGAGGGATGGATGGAGGGGGATGCTGGGGAAAAAAGGGCGCGCCTTTCGGGGAGGGAGGGAGGGGGGAGTCTTTCTTCAGCCTCCATGTGGTTTTTTTCCTCCCCTTTAAGGGGAGAGGCCTAAAAAGATGGGGAGGGGCGCTTTTTGGTGGGGGTTTCTCTCTTCTACCCCTTCCAGATTGTTTCCTTATATGGTGGAAGAAGGTGCTCTTTTTGGGGCGAGCCCGCCCCCGAGCCCCCAGACTTTTTACTTGGGGTAGAATACCAAGAAAGGTGGGAGGGGGCGCCCTACTTCTGGAGAGGGGTCTCTTTTGCCTCCCCCCCAGTCCCAAATTCAAGGGGTCCCAAGAAAGGTGGGGGAGCTCTCTTCTTTAGGGGAACTCTCTCTTCACCCCCCTCCCTCGGCGTTTTGCCTTGAAAGATGGGGACCCCCCAATAAGGGGAATCTCTCTTCTAATCCCCCAGACTTTACTTTGGGGAGATCCCAAGAAAGGGGAAGGGGGACTCTTCTACCCTTCAGATTTTTACTTTGGTCGTGGGGAATGCCAAGAAAGGGAGGGGACCCTTTATGGGGCTCCCTTGTGTCCTTCCCAGTTTTGTCTTTAGGGGGAGATGCCCCTTCAAGGGATCCCATTAAGTTGGGAGGGGCCCCCCCTTATAAAATTCCTTCTACTCTCCTGACTTTCCTTTAGGGGATATACCAAGAAAGGGGAAAGGGGGATTCTTTTCTGCCCCCCAGACTTTTGCCTTGGGTGGGGTGCCAAGAAAGGTGGGGGGGGGGTCCTTTTCTAAAGGCACTCTCTCTTTTGCCCTCAGACTTGGGATGCCTGGAAGAGGGGGGGGTGCATATTCCTATAAAAGGAAAACAGGTGATTTGATTTTGCAGCTGGGCCCATTCTCCCCTTTTCTCCCTCCTTAGCCCAGTCATTTTTTCAGTATTTTTTTTCACCATCTCAGACAAGCCCCTGGTTGTGCAGTTTTGTGTGGAATGTGTTTGTTGTTTTTATAAGGGTTGGAAGGTGTGTGTGGGGGGAGGAAACGCAGGCAAAAACCTGGCCAGCCCTCTGCCTGCCTGCCTGCCGCCATTTACTGCTTCCTCCTCCTCGACCCGGATGGAGAGCTGAGCCAGCCAGCCACGCGCCTTAGAGCGTCGTGGGGCAGATGATCATCCGCATTGCCGCCTCTCCACTCATGCGTTGCTCTTTCCCACAGACGCAGCATGGCCGCCCCACAAGGAGAACCCCAAGTGCAGTTTAAGGTAGGGCTTAGCGGCCTCCTTTTCACCCGTTTTTTTCTAATGATTTTGGCCTGGAGGAAACCTGCATAGCAAGCCGGGCCTCCAGGCTTCCTTTGTTGGTTTGCAAATCCACAGGAATTCTTTTCTGGCTTATGCCGAGCTCCTTTTTAGGCAGTGTTGTTTGCTTCAAAGAAATGCCTGTTCTAGATGAAATATAAATTTATTTTAACTCTGTTGAGAGCTGACTGTGGTTAGAAATTTGATATGGTTTCTTAGAAGACAGATATGTAAAATATTACCAATCTGATTCCCAAATAGGCTTGTGGCCTACACTGTATGCCTGTTTTCTTATGTATTTGTAGGTTTTAATGCTGGAATACACAGTTTAGTCCCAACTCACAGAGTGTCAGATTGCTATCCAAATGTTGTAATTTTTAATGAATGTGTTACCTCTGATTATTTATATTGAAGTTTCTTTTGATGCATTCCTGTTGGAGAGTGAAGGTAGTGCTTTTAGTAGATTAGTAAACTTTTTAAAAAATTGAATTGTATTTGTAAATATAGGAAACATACATACTATATGCACTATAATTTTATTAATATTTTCCAAATAGTGGTTATTCACTATTCTATTACAAACTCTGGTGGGTGCCTTTAATTGTAAAATTTTATAATTTATTTCAAGTACATAGAAATAATTAGATGTGAGTTTTCTAGTCCTTTTGAGTAATTTCAAAATAATGGAAATAAAGTTTTAAATAAAGCAAAGTTAATAGCTCTCTTTATATATAAATCATTCTTTTGCTTAGATTTTCCTTAGATTAATACATATTTGCCAATAAAACATCAAGATGGGAAAATACATAACATAAATCAATTAGCTACTGTTTATTTCAAGAAACATTTTTCTGCTAATTTGTTGCCACAACTTGAATAGCTTGCAAGGTATATATCTGAAATTTTGAATATATTTTAGTTTTTTATTATCAATGTTTTATTTTGAAATAAGCCTGTTTTGGATGAAATGGCTGATGTAAATAGTTTGTAGATACATCTGGTTAATTGTAGTATCAGAGTTCCTAGCCTAGCCAATTTTACGCCTACAAAAATTTACATCTAGATCTTTATACTATTCTGTAACAATTACAGCATACTGAGTTAGTATATATTTCTGTTTTGTAAGATTGATACTGGTAGAAAAAATATTAGCATAAGACAATTTTCTTTAAAATCATTTTTTTTCCAGCTTGTTTTGGTTGGTGATGGTGGCACAGGTAAAACGACGTTTGTGAAGCGCCACCTGACTGGTGAATTTGAGAAGAAGTATGTAGGTATGTAAACTGTTTTAAGTCATCTAGACACATTAAAATGATTTTGATACCTATCTTACCTTTCAGAGGACCAGATCTAAACTGTAACAAGTGTAAAATGCTAGATGCCTATATAGTTATATAGTCTGTACATTAGAAGGGTCTAGGGTCTCATAATTTTTTTGAGCTGAAAAGATGTCTGAGCCATAATTAGCCTTTTCATTTCTCCTGGTGGATCAGGGAGTGGGGTGAGTGAAAAGAAAAAAGGGGGTCAAACTGCTGAGGAAAAAATCTTAAAAATAAAAACAAATAACTTTTTTTTTAAGTTTTTTAGTAACAATTTGTAGACAAGATGCAGACAGGCCCAAGATGGATAAATAACTTAGAAATAATCCTTGAAAACTTTGTGTTGTACCGTTACATGCAGTATAGCAACTAACATTTTGTTTTGTTGTAGCTACTTTGGGAGTTGAAGTTCATCCTCTGGTGTTCCACACTAACAGAGGTCCCATTAAATTTAATGTATGGGACACAGCTGGTCAAGAAAAGTTTGGAGGTCTGCGGGATGGTTACTACATTCAAGGTCAGTTCAAGAGTGACAGGAGTGTCATTCATTTAGTAAATAAATAGGTTATCTGAACAAGTATTTGTGAACAGGAAATAAAGACTATGCTACTTCAGTCTGAAACTTCAATAACTTAAATGTTCCCATTTCTGTTTTCTATCAAAATTTTAGAATTGTGTTTTCATTATATTTATGTTAAAATATAATAATTCAAGATTTATTACCTGTGAGCATTCTATATTTTGAAACTTAGTGAGAAACTACATCAAAATGATTCTGCATTAAGGTTAGGATACTGTGGAAGTAACAATGCAAACATTTGGGCGCACTTTTATATAAAAATTGCTTTAATGTTAGAACTGTAAATTATGCTCCTTCTATCCCATTGACTAATAATGCCCATGGCTTTTCCTTCTAGCTCAATGTGCCATCATAATGTTCGATGTAACATCAAGGGTTACCTACAAGAATGTACCCAACTGGCATAGAGATCTGGTACGAGTGTGTGAGAACATCCCCATAGTTTTGTGCGGCAACAAAGTAGATATAAAGGACAGGAAAGTCAAAGCAAAGTCCATTGTCTTTCACAGGAAGAAGAACCTGCAGGTAAGAAGAAAGTATCTCTTCTAGTTCACAGATGATAATGTGAGCTAGTTTGGGTAAGGAAACATCTGCAAGAAAACAACTAAGCTCAGAAAGCACCAGGGAGACACACACACACACACACCCTTACCAAACGTGCCTGTTTTGCAGCTTTAATTCTCTATAGATCTGCAGTTTAATTCAACAAACATTTGTTGAGTGCTTCTTGTGGTATTGGAGGGGGGAAAGCCCTCTTTTTATAGATTATGTAATGTCACTGAAGCAAAATAATAATATCCATAATTGATTTATGCAGACATTTCATTACACAGCTAGGTAACATCAGTGTTACCTACTTTGGTAATCGAATTGAATTCTTTATTGTCATTGTACGTATATACACAGTATACATACAACGAAATTCACAATGAAAGGTTTGCAAGAAAAATAGCTCAGAGAATATCAAAGACCCCCCACCCCAGTTCAACCCTCAGCTAAAAATATTCTCTTCTATCAATCTTTCATTGAGTTATCAATAATTTCAGAAGTGATTTTTCTCTTTGAATCTGCTCACTCTGAACTCTCAATTTCAATAAAAGTAGGCACCTATCTTAGGGTGATAGAAAGATTTAAAATAAGTCAAACAAGCGAAGTGCATCTTCTCAGAATGCAAACCGCAAATGCACAGTAGAAGTGAGAAGTCACCTGCAGAGGATAACAGATACCTCAATCTCTGCTAACTCAAGCTCCCTCTCTGTAACCTTTTTTGTATTTAGTACTATGACATTTCAGCCAAGAGTAACTACAACTTTGAGAAGCCCTTCCTTTGGCTGGCGAGAAAGCTCATTGGAGATCCCAACCTGGAATTCGTTGCCATGCCTGCTCTTGCACCCCCAGAAGTTGTTATGGATCCAGCATTGGCAGCACAGTATGAGCAGGATTTACAGGTAACCCTTTAAAAAAAAAAAGGCCTTGGCCGCCTTCCTATGGCCTGGATATTTTTTCCAAAGCTCTTAACCCTTCCTTTTCCCGTCTTCCAGATTGCTCAGACCACTGCACTGCCAGACGAAGATGATGACCTGTGAGGGAGACGAAGCTGGAGCCCAGCGTCAGAAGTCTAGTTTTATAGGCAACTGTCCTGTGATGTCAGTGGTGCAGCGTGTTTGCCACTTTATTATTCTAGCTGACCAGAACATGTGCTTCAATCTTTGGGATGCTGAAAGAGAGAATGGGGTTTGGCGTGTGAATGTGGCAGTTAAAATAAAATTCCTTCATTTTTGGACCTCCATATTTAGCTGTTTTGGACTGCAAATTTACTCCACATTTGAGTTACAAATCTGACTGCTGCAGTCTCATCACAGTATTCAGTGGTAAATCTTGTTTGTTACTGTCATTCCCATTCCTTTTTGTTTAGATCATAATAAAGTTGTATTTCAAGTACCCAATCAAGCGGCTCTCTCAAAGGATAATTATTTGGAGCAAGATTTGGAAGTTTTTTTTTAAAAAGCCACTTCTAAAAGATTTCTCCGCACAGGTAGTAAGTCATAGTTAGGCATCTAAATTTTAAGCTAGTTTTCTGGCCTAAATGAATTTACGAGCCTAAGTCTCATTTTGGTTTGGCCTAAATAATCGTTGCAGGTAGATCCGAAGTGTACAATAGATGCCGCCCTCTGGGTTTCTAGAGTTGAGGCAAATCATTGAATGCTAAATGAAATTATGAAAAGGGCTGCTTCAGTCAGATTAATTTTTGAGAAACATTCTTGGGTCTAAAGAGTGGTGCAGTGGCCTAGAGGTGGAGCTCTCACCTTATAATCAGGAGGCTCTGAGTTGGATCCTAGGTAGAGGCAGATATTTCTCTGGGCATGATGAGAATATATCTGCTGAACAAAACTCCATGTTGGCGACAGGAAGGGCATCTTGCCATTAAAACACTCTGCTAGCTCCATTCAGATGCCCAGACTCCACTCTGTAAGGGATTATGGGGTCATTAAAAGTGATTCTAATGATTCTTAGATCTGAACATGTTTTTCTTCTACCTGGGTGACTGCCTGCAACCAGCAAACCCTACCTGACATGCTGCTAGTTGTCAATGTCTGATTAAAGGGGAGGGTGCACTTTCTTGAGGCTGATACTATCATTGCAGGCCAGAGGTTACTGCCAGCCCTGAAAATAAATTTAGAGATCCTACTGAGGACTGGTGCCTCACAACATATCTCATCTCATCTCAAACAATTTAAAAAAACAGATCCTTATGGGCACCAAGGTAGATACCCGTAGGTACTGTTTGTGCTGGGGAAAAAAGCACAGATGTGCAGCATTGTGAGTTTGACATGATTGTCTTCTGTAGAGGTTGACTAAACTGACCAGCTAGGACCACATCTTCAGCCTCTAGAGCAGGAACGAGGAACCTATTGGCCAGTCACTCGCCTAATATTTTTGTAAGAGAAGGGTTGCAAATATGGAGGTTGAGTGGGCACAGCCACAACCTAGGAGTCTTGTGCATTTCCTGCTGTGTAATGGCATAAAAACCACCTGGTTTATGGTCCAAGCAGTCCTCGCTGACTGCAAATACAGTTTTGAGACCAGACTTCCTCTATTAAAGAGGAACGGGCTTTCGCTGGGTAGGGCTGCCTGTAATAGCAACCCAGTTGCCTTAGTTGAACAGCTGTTGGTTGGGATTCTGGTTGTAGGTGAAAAAACAGCAGCAGCATATCTGAACTGGACTGAGGCAGAAGAAAGCAAGTCTGACTTGCTTCTAATTTATCTCGCCTTCAAGAAAATTGGTAAACATGTCCTTATGTTTAAATACCACAGGCAACAGGATCCCAGCCTGGCTAGGCTTGAACTTTTATGTTAAACCTCAACCTGATATAATTTCAGTCTTTTGAATCTTTTAATCTACAAAATGAAACAACCAAGTTAGGGTTTTAGCTGAAGCTGTGTTCCTAATGCATGTGTTGCATCTTGAGCTACCTGAAATGCTGTCATTGATGAAACAACAGGATATAAATTATTTTGTTAGAAAACAAACTACACAAAACAAGGAAAAAATGGTTGCCAGTGTCTCAATTAAGGGAGAATGTTCTGGAAAAAAATTGCTCAATTAGAGAAGCAGAGAGAAAGCATTGCATACTAATCAAATTTATGGTGGATCCTGTTTTAAGAGTGGGGATTGGAATTATTGTCCCCTCAATGGTTATTGTTCATTCATAAATTGGTCTTAACTCTCAGAAATGGAGTAAAATTTCAGGTAAACAATATGTTTTTATAGATTGGGACTAAAAAAAATTGAAAAGGCACTTTATCTCTTAACAAGGTAGGAACGGTTACTTTTTGTGTCCTGAAAATGGGACTTGCATTTCAACCAATAGAGATGGCAACCTCTCATTTGTGAAGTGGCCCACAGTTCTGTCAAGCTAAAAGCATAACACTACTCAAAGGGAGATGGCAGAATAGAGTTATTTACTTGGAGGATCTAAATTACTCCTCCAGTGGTTCCAGGCAGCTTAAGAGCCAATAAAAATATACCTTCCAATAAAATAAACCAGAATAGTAGCATTTAAAAGTCCTTGGGAAATATGTTTTTGAGCCACTTCCTAAACAATAAAATACTTGCTTCATGTCAAATATGAATCCAATCAAGGAGAAAAGTGAATTGGACATTGATATCCCAGAGATCCATGTTTGCATTTGTACAAAATCCATTATATACGTTTTACCTGTGTAAAGTTACCTCATCCTCCATGCATCACAAGGACCTAGGGCCCATTTGAGCCCACGTGTAATGTCTAAACCAACATTTCTTGACCTTGGCTACTTGAAGATGGGTGAACTTCAACTCCCATAATTTCCCAACTAACATGCTGGCTGGGGGATTTGGAAGTTCCCATCATGTTAGATGGGAAATTCTTAGTGTTGATGTCCACCCATCCTCAAGTTGCCCCACGGTTGAGAAACACTGGTCTAAACTACTGAAGTCAGTCCACAAGGACACCACAACCCCAACGTCGCAAATGTCCAAATAAAAAAACCTTTATCCAGAAGTCTCCCAAATTTTGAAGTCTGCTCTCTACCATCTACTGTAACAGTTCCTTCTTGATGGCTTTCACCTCTTCTAACATTTCAATTTGGAGTCTCAAGTTGGAGTCACCAACTTACTCACTGGTGATTCAGCTTCCTCGTGACCAACATCCCTTTGGATTCTGCGATTTTAATATTTTTTTACATCATGGAATTGGAAGTGAATCATTCTTTTTGAGCTAATGGACCCTGAGCATCTTCGTTAAATAATTGTATTCATTGTAGAAGCCAATTATTGTTACCCCCCCTTTGGCTCTGCTTGCATTACTGTGCCTGGATCAACTAAGAGGAGAAGGAGTGTCTTCTGTGGCAGTCCTCTTCACAAATACAGGTGAAACTCGAAAAATTAGAATATCATATAAAAGTTCATTTATTTCAGTAATGCAACTTAAAAGATGAAATAATATATGAGATAGACACATTGCATGCAAAGCAAGATAGTTCAAGCCGTGATGTGTCATAATTGAGATGATTATGGCTTACAGCTCATGAAAACCCCAAATCCACAATCTCAGAAAATTAGAATATTACATGCAATCAATAAAACAAGGATTGTACATAGAACAATATCGAACCTCTGAAAAGTAGGTTCAATATGCTAGGCCCAAAGTGTCCCACTCTAACCAGCCAATTAAGCCATAACGTCTGCCAAGGGTTCCTGAGCCTTTAAATAGTCTCGCAGTCTGATTCATTAGGAATCACAATCATGGGAAAGACTGCTGATCTGACAGTTGTGCAGAAAACCATCATTGACACCCTCCATAAGGAGGGAAAGCCTCAAAAAGTAATTGCAAAAGAAGTTGGATGTTCCAAAGGGCTGTATCAAAGCACATTAATAGAAAGTTATGTGGAAGGGAAAAGTGGAAGAAAAAGGTGCACAAGCAGCAGGGATGACCGCAGCCTGGAGAGGATTGTCAGGAAAAGGCCATTCAAAAGCGTTGGGGACTTTCACAAGGAGTGGACTGAGGCTGGAGTCAGTGCATCAAGAGCCACCACACACGGATGGATCCTGGACATGGGCTTCAAATGTCATATTCCTCTTGTCAAGCCGCTCCTGAACAACAAACAACGTCAGAAGCGTCTTACCTGGGCTAAAGAAAAACAGAACTGGTCTGTTGCTCAGTGGTCCAAAGTCCTCTTTTCTGATGAGAGCAACTTTTGCATCTCATTTGGAAACCAAGGACCCAGAGTCTGGAGGAAGAATGGAGAGGCACACACTGCAAGATGCTTGAAGTCCAGTGTAAAGTTTCCACAGTCTGTGTTGATTTGGGGAGCCATGTCATCTGCTGGTGTTGGTCCACTGTGCTTCATTAAGTCCAGGGTCAACGCAGCCGTCTGCCAGGAGATTTTGGAGCACTTCATGCTTCCTTCTGCAGACGAGCTTTATGGGATGCTGACTTCTTTTTCCAGCAGGACTTGGTACCTGCCCACACTGCCAAAAGCACCAAAACCTGGTTCAATGACCGTGGGATTACTGTACTTAATTGGCCAGCAAACTCGCCTGACCTGAACCCCATAGAGAATCCATGGGGCATTGCCAAGAGAAAGATGAGAGACATGAGATCGAACAATGCAGAAGAGCTGAAGGCCGCTATTGAAGCATCCTGGTCTTCCATAGCACCTCAGCAGTGCCACAGGCTGATAGCTTCCATGCCACGTCGCACTGAGGCAGTAATTGCTGCAAAAGGGGCCCAAACCAAGTACTTACATATGCATGCTTATACTTTTCAGAGGTCCGATATTGTTCTATGTACAATCCTTGTTTTATTGATTGCATGTAATATTCTAATTTTCTGAGATTGTGGATTTGCGGTTTTCATGAGCTGTAAGCCATAATCATCTCAATTATGACACATCATGGCTTGAACTATCTTGCTTTGCATAATGAGTCTATCTCATATATTAGTTTCACCTTTTAAGTTGCATTACTGAAATAAATGAACTTTTGCACAAGATTCTAATTTTTCGAGTTTCATGTGTATTGTGAAGACCACACGGTGGTGCTCTGCTTCCATTCAAGCATTATACTCTCTGTTGCAGCACAAGTACTTTGAGCTAATTTGAATTGCCCTAGGCCACAGCTCAGGGTAGCTGATAACGTCCAAGCTAAAATGTAGAATTACAGAATTAACAATTGGAAAAAACCTTGGAGGTCTTCTAATCCAACCTTTTTGTTCAAGCAGGAGACCTTCTATTATCCTGGACTTCTATTATACTGGCTGTCCAGTATCTTGAAAACCTCCAGTGGTGCAGCACCCATAATTTCTTAAGGCAACCAGTTCCTCTGATTAATTGTTCTCACTGTCAGGAAATTTTCCCTTAATTCTCGATTGGATCTTTCTTTGTTAAGCCTATCTTCTCTTATCGAGCCTCGATGGCGCAGTGGTTAAAGTGCAATACTGCAAGCTACTCCTACTGCAATTTGGCAGATCGAATCCCACCAGGCTCAAAGTTGACTCAGCCTTCCATCCTTCCAAGGTGGGTAAAATGAGGACCCAGATTGTTGGGGGCAATGGGCTGACTCTGTAAACTGCTTAGAGAGAGCTGGAAGGCACCATAAAGCGGTATATAAGACTAAGGGCTATTCAGCCGGTTCTGACCAGTCCTGGAGAACCGGTAGCGGAAATTTTGAGTAATTCGGAGAACCGGCCAATCCCACCTCTGACTGGTCCCGCCAACCCCATCCATTCTCTGCCTCCCATTGAGTCCCAGCTGATTGGCTGGGTCTTCTTTGGTTGCCCTGCACAGGAGAACGGAGCTGGAAAGCAGGTTAGTGGGGTGGGGAGGGAATGGGGATTTTGCAGTAACCTTCCCCTGCCACGCCCACCAAGATACGCCCACCAAGACACACCCACAGAACCGGTAGTAAAATTTTTGAATCCCACCACTAGTTTGCATCTATGGGCCCAATGCTTCTAGACAATAGTTTTATTGAGAATTGAACCCCTCATCAGCTTTTTACCTGCAATCTACTTCCCTTGTACCCCAGGACAGGATTTACCCAGTACATTGGTTGAACAAGCCACCTCTGACCCATCATATCAATCCTAGCTTGCAGACCATGGTGAATGTATTCACACAGCTGGGTAAATCTGGTGTTCAACCAGGGCAAAAAAAAAATGCAATTTCTTGCTGTGCAAAACATTGTGAAAATGTTTAAAACTGGCTGGGAACATGAGATAAAAGCATCCAATTAATACAGATTCTTCTTAACGAAGTCTGGCATATAAGCAATTAGCATAGATTAATCATTAAGAACACCAACAGCAAAAGGCACATTATTATTAAACAGAAGCTTACACCAGCCAGGGCTTATCACACAGCAGCATGCCAATAAATTTTCCCTCCTGTCTTATGATTAATTGAGGAATAGAACCATGATCACATGAAGTTCTAGTTCTTCTTTACAAAGTCCACACTTGCAATACTGCATCCAATTTTGGGTACCACAATATAAAAAAGATGTTGGAAAGAGTGCAGAGAAGAGCAACGAAGATTATTAGGAGACTGGAGGCTAAACAGGAACTGAGTATGTGTAGTTGAATAAAAAGAAGGCATAGGGGAGACATGATAGCAGCATTCCAATATTTGAGGGGCTCCTACAAAGACGAGGGAATCAAATTATTTTCCAAAGCATCAAAAGACAAGACAAGAAACAAAGGAAGGAAGCTATCCAAGGTGAGAACCAACCTAGAAATGAGGAGAAATTTTCTAAGAGTGAGAACAAATACACTAATGGAACAGCTTGCTTTCAGAAGTTGTGTCTGCTCCATCACTGAAGGCTTTCAAAAAGAGCCTGGACAACCATTTGTGTGAAATAACATAAGGTCTCCTGCTCAAGCAAGGGGTTGGATTAGAAGACCTCCAAGGTCCCTTCCAACTCTGTTATTCTGCCTAAATGTCTGTGATAAACACAACAGGCAGCTTTCCTTTAACACTTAATACTGTCAAAAAGATGTTTGCCAATACTAGTAATAAAACGGCACATCCGTGGCCATTGAAGGAGGGACACTAATCGCAACTCGAATGCCCGTTCTTAACTTCTCTAGTTCCATTATCTCATCAGATCCCGAAACATAGGAAATGGAGGGCCCGGGAGAAATTTGATCTGCCTTGCAATTAACAGGCTGCCCTCCAGCGAAGAATTAGCGGAATCAATTGCGCGTGATTGCATTGAATAAAAAACAGCTTGATTGGAAACGTCAACGACAAACAGAAGGAAGACTACGAAGGGGAAAAAAAGGAATGCAACTCTTACTGGTGACAAGGGGGTATTTAAGAGGAAAAACAGCCATCAGCCTCGCCGTCCCATTGACCTCTCGATGTCTCGAATTAAGGAACCCCATTTGCCATATTGGCTGGAGATAATTGGACATGTGCAGAGCTTGGGCAGCCTCTTGCCGATGGTTGTGAAACTTGGCTTGGGCCGCCTCCCGCAATGAGCCACTCCATGGTCCCCACCCCTTTAATGCAAAAACAACAGACCATTTTAATTAGCGATGGCCCCTGATGGAGTTAGCTTGTTTCCATTTGATGGGAGCTGAGCCGATCTGAATAATGGCAAGGAGATGAGTTTTTCCTCCTCTCGTGGCGGAACACAGTTTTTCTAAGGAGGCCCTGGGTGTCACATCAGATTAGCTTTGCTCCCCGCAATTCCTGGAGTGTGGATTGGGGGAGAGCTGCTTTAAACACGGCAGTTTCCAGTTCCAAAATGCAGCATTGTCCTCTAGAATAGAATAGAATAGAATAAGGAATAGGAATAGACTAGACTAGATTAGACTAGAATAAGGAATAGGAATAGACTAGACTAGATTAGACTAGAATAAGGAATAGGAATAGACTAGACTAGACTAGACTAGAACAGAACAGAACAGGAGAATGGGGATAGAATAGAATAAGGAATATCATAGAATAGGGAATGAGAATGGGAATGAGAATGGGAATAGAATAGAATTCTTTATTGGCCAAGTGTGATTGGACACACAAGGAATTTGTCTTGGTGCAAATGCTCTCAGTGTACATCAAAGAAAAGATACATTAGTCAGAGTCAAGAATCATCAGGTACAACACTTAATAATGGTCATAGGGTACAATAAGCAATCAAATCATACTAGGAAATAGTCAATATAAATCGTAACGATACAAGTGACAAAATTACAGTCCTACAGTCACAAGTGGGAGGAGATGGGTGAAAGGAAGGATGAGAAGATTAATAGTAATAGTAATCCAGACTTAGTAAATAGTTGATAGTGTTGAGAGAATTATTTGTTTAGCAGAGTGATGCCCTTTTGGAAAAAACTGTCCTTGTGTCTAGTTCTGGTGTGCGGTGCTCTATAGTGTCATTTTGAGGGAAGAGAATCCATACGAGCTGGAAAGACGGCCACAGGGGAAAACTCGATGCGAGCGGATTCTTCCCATCCCAGCAGACCGAACCAGAAATGCTAAGAGGCTGAACTTTTAGGAAACTTCTTCAAGAGCCGAAGAAGCTTCTGGGATGAGAAGTGAAGGTCCTCAAAAGAAAAAACAAGAAAGTCTGGTTGCCTCCTGAAAAAGCCTTTGGGACAGCCATGACTTGCATCCAGTTTTGGTCTCCACACTATAAAAAAGATGTTGAAACTCAAGAGGGCAGAGAAGAGCAACCAGGATGATTAGAGGACTGGAGACTAAAACATATGATGAACGGTTGCAGGAACCGGGCACGGCTAGTCTGGTGAAGAGAAGGACCAGGGGAGACAGGATAGCAGTATTCCAATATTTGAGGGGCTGTCATAGAGAGGAGGAATGGGGTCAAGCTATTTTCCAAGGCACTTGAAGGCCAACAAGGAATATTGGATGGGAACTGATCAAGGAGAGATTCAACCTGGAAAGAAGAAGGAATTTCCTGACAGTGAGAACAATCAACCGATGGAACGGAATGCAGTTGCCTTTGGAAGTTCTGGGAGCTTCATCGCTGGAAGCTTTCAAGAAGGGACTAGACTGCCATTTGTTGGAAATGGTGTAGGGTCTGCTGGGTGGGCGGGGGTTGGATTTAGATGACCTTCAAGGTCCCTTCCAATTTTTATTCTGTTCTGTCTGAGATATCGGACTAGACAGCTACAGTAGAAAGAGTGCACAGAAGAGCAACCAGGATGATGAGGGGACTGGAGGCTAAAACATACGATGAATGGTTGCAGGAACTGGCCCTGGCTAGTCTAGTGAAGAGAAGGATCAGGGGAGACATGATAGCAGTCTTCCAATATTTGAGGGGCTGCCACAGAGAGGAGGAGGGGGTCAAGCTATTCTCCAAGGCACCTGAAGGCCAGACAAATAATAATGGATGGAAACTGAAAAAGGAGAGATTCCACCTGGAAATGAGAAGAGAAGAGAAGAGAAGAGAAGAGAAGAGAAGAGAAGAGAAGAGAAGAGAAGAGAAGAGAAGAGAAGAGAAGAGAAGAGAAGAGAAGGAAGCAATCTAGAATTAAGGAGAAATTTCCTAACAATTAATCAATGGAATAATTTCCCTCCAAGAAGTTGTGAATACTCTAAAATTGAGGTTTTTAAGAAAAGACTGGACAGCAGTATCATAGGGATAGTATCATAGTGTCTCCTGTTTGAGCAGGGGGTTGGACTAGAAGACCCCCAAGATCCCTTCCAGCTCTACTCTACTCTAATTCTAATTCTTTTCATTGGACTAAACATACCCAATTCCTGCAACCGTTCTTCATATGTTTGCACAAGGGCTGGATCTCAGCGACAGAATACATATCCTAAAAAGGAACCCAATCTTTGTCTAGTTCTCAGTGTTTCCATGTTCCTTCCGAGGGTGATGACATAATGTGATGTGGAGGAAAAGGCCAATGGGAGGGGTGTGTTCTAGAGAATCTTAACACAACAACCAAGGTTTGTTTCCTGCATTTCTTTTCTTAGAAATAAACAGGAAACGCCACTCACCATGACTGTCAATTTCTCTCCGAAACCCAACAGGCTGTGTTGCCAAAGCCTCTAGAAGTTACTAACTCCTTAGTTGCACAAACCTTGTGGGTTCCGTGATTGCCCATTTCTGCTTGATGGTTCTTTGGAGGGTGGGAAGCTCAGATTTTCTCAGAATGCAAGAACATCTCGCTGGATTATTCCAAAAAGACTTTTGAAATCATAGACTATAAAGTTTCACAGGGTCTTGGCAATCTTCTAACAGAGTGCTTTTCAAACAACTTGAAGATGGATGCAGTGGTGGGATTAAAAAAAAAATATTACCAGTTCTGTGAACTCCTACTGATCACTTCCCCAAGTCCCAGCTGTTTCCTTGGCAAAGTTTATTTTTGGAAGTGGCTTGCCCTGGCTTCCGAAAACTGAGAGAGGAGGACTGGCCCTTCACTCTGTGCCCAAAACAGGACTAGAATTCACAGCCTCCCAAGTTTCTAGCTTGCTGCTTTTAATCACTACACCAAATGGGCTCTTTAATGCAGGATCCAATCTGGGTCGGTCTGTCAGATCCGTGTATCTGTCATTTCTTCAGTGAAAGAAGAAAAGGAAGGGGGGAAACTGATAAAGAAATCCTTTCTTGATGTAACCTGAATATATTTAACCTTATATCGAATTTGTATACCCACACATGATACAATGGAGGGAGAAAAGCCAGATGGCCAGAACCTATCACCTCCAAGAGGCATAGCCAGGAAATGAGAAGATCATAAAAATTCCACAGTGAGGTGTTTCCGGGGAATCTCCAAAAAAGTCCATTCTAAAAATGGGGTGGGGGGGAAATTAGGTATGACCTGGGAAACTCTGAGAAAGATTGTTCCTATAGAAGGGTTGGGAGGGGAATTAACATATTGGCTTTTGTTTCATTAAATATACATCGAGATAAGGGGAGGGGTTCTAAAGTCCCTTACCTATCACTGTATGCTGAGGGACCTCACACACTGCTTTGAACTCCTACATGAACTGTCTCATCTCAATAAAGGATTCCTTTTGATAAGTTTGGTTCACAGAAGTTCATTCTTGCTAATTGAATGGGAAAAAGTTCTGTAGCCTGACATGGTTGCTGAAACCAGAGGTTTTGTCTTTCGAGATTTCAGACTCGTGCAGGAGCCCATCTTCAGGGAACCTTTACAGATTAACAGAGTTGGAAAGGACCTTGTAGGTCATCTAATCCAACCCCCCCTCAAGCAGGAGACCCTACAACACCATTTCTGACAGATGGCAGTCCAGTCCCTTCTTGAAAGCCTCCAGGGATAAAGCTCCCACAACTTTTATTATTAAATATTTCACAAGAAGAGTTCTTCACTCCTCTACTCATTGCAGAATACCTTATGTCACCAGACTCGAAATTCTAGACCTTGAAAATCTAGAACTACGCCGCCTTCAGTCCAATCTAAGTATAGTATATAAAATCATACATTGCAATGTCCTACCTGTCAATGAATACTTCAGCTTCAACCATAACAACACAAGAGCAAACAATAGATACAAACTCAAGGTTAACCGCACCAAACTTGATTGCAGGAAATACGACTTCAGCAACAGAGTGATCAATGTCTGGAATACTCTACCTGACTCTGTGGTTTCTTCCCCAAACCCCAAAAACTTTAACCTTAGACTGTCTACTATTGACCTCACCCCTTTCCTAAGAGGTCTGTAGGGGGCGTGCATAAGCGCACCAACGTACCTACCGTCCCTGTCCTATTGTTTCTTTTATATTTTATTTTTCTTATATGTATCCATGTATTCATAACTATGTTTTACTTATACCTATTATCTTGTAAGCAATTGACAAATAAATAAATAAAAATAAAATAATAAAACTTTGGAAGGCAACTTCTGTTCCATTGGTTGATTGCTCTCACTGTCAGCCTGACATCCTCCTTATTTCCATGTTGAATCTCTCCTTGATCAGTTTCCATCCATTATTATTCCTTATCTGGCCTTCAGATGCTTTGGAAAATAGCTTGACCCCCTCCTCTCTGTGGCAGCCCCTCAAATATTGGAAGACTGCTCTCATGTCTCCCCTGGTCCTTCTCTTCAGTAGACTAGCCAGGCCCAGTTCCTGCAACCGTTCTTCATATGTTTTAGCCTCCAGTCCCTTCATCATCCTGGTTGCTCTTCTCTACACTCTTTCTAGAGTATCAGCATCTTTTTTGTATCAAAGAAACGATATTACCTCATCTCTAAGTCATCAATATATAAAACCTCTCTGGTTCTCTAATGCACATCTGTTTGCCTTAAAGTAGTCCGTACACCTTGGATCTGTTTTCTTGGATCTGGAAACAAGCTATCCTTTAAAAATAAATTCCACATTTCTGAACTTCGTTGTAAATATTCTGTATTTAAAATATGATATGTTGCACTGGCTTTCCTGCAACCAGAATGAAAAAAAATTCTCTTTTGGAAGTTTCCAAGTATTAATGGTGAGTTCTTTTTTTAAAAAATAGTTTATTTATACATTTTCATTTAACATACATAAGTGCTTTGTGAATAGTGCATTGTCTGGTCAATTGCTTACATATTAATGCTTTCCCAGCTCCTCATTTCTACTTCCATTATCCAACTGTTTATAAAACAAATCCCATATTTGAAAGTATTCTCATCTTCCTTCTCTTTTACCTTTAATGTCAATCTATTCATTTCTGTGCAATCTAATATTTTTTTAAAAAATTACATCATCATCTCTGGGCATTTCCTCATTTTTCCAATACTGTGCAAATATAATTCTTGCTGCTGTCAAAACATGCAATATTAAACACAAATTCCCCTTATATTTTTCTGGTAATGGCGAGTTCTATTCACCATGAATCGTCGCCGCACTGTCCATTAGTTTAGCAGCTTCCTGTTTCTGCTTGCTCCTGAATACTTCTTTGAGAGCTGACTGGTGGCATATTGGAAATAAGAAACGACTCTGTAGGTCTTCCTTGCCTTGAGACAAACATAGGAGAAATTGAACACAACTATCTGAAATATGGTGTAAGATTTGCTGCTTGAAAAGGGGGTTGGACTGGAAGACCTCCGAGGTCCCTTCCAATTCCGTTATTCTGTTATCTACTAACTCCTTAGGTTTCCTGTCCAGATAAAGAAAGCAAAATAAACTTCTATTTTGGTTCTGTTCGCCTCGATCTTTCCTTAATCTGTACCTACACGGTTCTGCCTGACGGTGGTGCACTTGAGCAACTAATGAAGCAGACACATTTGGATTATTCGCCACAGCTGGCAAACGTTCAGATAATAAACAAGCTTTATGCATAATATGCACGCGGCGAAACTTCAAGGATGTTGGTCTTAATGCAAATCAAGAAACTGGGGACCATGCTGCTTTTCAGGTAGTTGGGATTTTGGGGTCATTTACAGCAGAAAAACCTGCAGGTTTAATTTCTGGAGTCACCCAAAGGTGCTTTTTTTTTCAGGAGGCAATTGGACTTTGTTGTTTTCCTTTTGAAAACGTTTTGCTTCTTCAGCTCTGACTGGATGATGGGGAATGGAAGGATTTATATTCCTTGCAGACAGCTGGTCATTTACATCCTTTCAGAGGGTCCTTGAAGCACTTTCAGAAGTTTATCTGTATCCTCAGGGTCACCTGTGCAGTGCAAATGGTTGATGTAGTCTGCAAATTTTCCTCTGGATATCCATTCCTACTCCAACACCATTTGAAGGGTGTTCATCCCAAATTGGATAGCTAAATGTTTACAGAGATTCTCAGTTATCCAGGTCATACAGATACAGATTAACAGAGTTGGAAGGGATCTTGTAGGTCATCTAGTCCAACTCCCCGCCCAAGGAGACCCTACCCCATTCCTGACAGAGGGCACTTCAGTCTCTTCTTGAAAGCCTCCAGTGATGAAGCTCTCACAATTTCAGTAGGTAACTTCTGTTCCATCGGTTGATTATTCCCACTGTCAGAAAATTTCTCCTTAGTTCCAGTTTGAATCTCTCCTTGTTCAGTTTCCATTCATTGTTCCTTGTCTGGCCTTCAGTTGCTTTGAAAAACAGCTTGACCCCCTTCCTCCTCTCTGTGGCAGCCCCTTAAATATTGGAAGACTGCTATCCTGTCTCCCCTGGTCCTTCTCTTCACTAGACTGGCCACACCAAGTATTTGCACTTGGAGGTTTATCTGTGTCCTCAGGGTCACCTGTGTGGTGCAAATGGTTCCTTTAGTCTGAATCCCATTTTTTAAAAAAATTTACATTTATATGCCGCCCTTCTCCAGAGACTCAAGGCGGCTTACAGTCTATGGAGCACCATGCTAAGTGCTCGGCAATAGCCTTCATTCCATTGTATATGCCTGCTTATTACTAGGGGTTTTGGCCCGCCCAAGCGGCATTTTTACAAAGTCAAATTGTATAGCTAAAAGTTATACTACTTCTTGAAAACCTCCAGTGATGAAGCACCCCAACTTTTGGCGGCAAGTCATCCCAGTCATTATTGGTACTCACTGTCAGGAAATTTCTCCTTAGCTCCTTGCTGGATCTTTCTTTAAATGATCTTCACCTGTTATTTCTTGTCCTGCCCTTGGGTGCTTTGAAGAGTAGGGTGAGTCTCTTCTGTGTGATAACCCGGGTACTTACGGGACCGCCTACTGCCAACATCGGCCTCCTGCCGGCCAGTGCGCTCCCACAGGGTGGGCCTCCTTGGTGTGCCGCCGGCTGGGCGATGCCGGCTGGCGGCTCCGAGGGTATGGGCCTTCTCTGCGGGGGCACCCTCCCTCTGGAATGAGCTTCCTATGGAGATACTGACCTATGGGCTTTCCGGCACGCACTGAAGACCCACCTTTTTCAGCAGGCCAGTCTGGCCTAGTCCCATTAGTAGGGTTTTAATTAATTTTTAAATCTTCATTCTTAACGGAGTTTTATTGGTCTTACTTTTTAATTTCAGCCATTTATTTAATTCTCTTTTAACTCATTTTAAAATTTATATCGATTGTATTTTATTATGGCTGTTCACCGCCCCGAGTCCCTATTTGGGAGAGGGGGCGGTATAAAAGTTTTAATAATAAATAATAAATAAATAAATATTGGAAGAGTGCTATCATGTCACCCCAGACCTTCTTTTGGTTAGACTAACAGAGTTAGAAGAGATATTGGAGGGCATATATTATCTTATGTAGTGGATTTGTGTAAAACAAAACAAAAAAAATTGGGCAAAAATACTTAAGTGGTTAGAGAAAATGATAGGAAAACATGTAGATTTTAAACCTTGAATTGTTTTTATTAGATATAATATCAGAAAAACATGATAAACAGACTCCATATTAAATATTGCACATCCTAACAGTAGTGAGAATTATATTTGCACAATATTGGAAAAATGAAGCAATCCTGTGAGACGACATAATTAGGAAAAGACTAGATGGTGCAGGCTTATGCTAAAGATTAAACAGAAAGAAGTCAAAGAATATTATCAAATGTGGACTTTATTTTGCCAGTGGTTGGCAGAAAAGAGGTGGAGATTAAGCAAATCTGTATTATTAAGCAAATTGAATAACCCAGACAACACGATGTTTGTTAAGCACTAATAAAATGTAAACAATAGAAAATAAATAGAATCCTTAAACAAAAACAGAGAGAGACATTGGAGGTCTTCTAGTCCAACCCCCTGCAGAAGCAAGAGATCCTAATCCATTCCAGACCAATGGCTGTCCAATCTCTTCTTAAAAAAACCCCATAATGGAGCACCCACAACTTCTGGAGGTAAGCCATTGCACTGAACAATTGTTCTCACTGTCAGGAAGTTTCTCCTTACTTCAAGGTTGGATCTACCTCTGAAGAATTTCCACCCATTGTTTCTGGTCATGCCCTCTAGTGCTTTGGAAAAGAAATGGACCCTCTCTTCTCTGTGACAGCCTCCCTCAAGTATTGGAAGACGACAGTCATGTCACCCCTAGTCCTTCTCTTCATTAGACAAGACATCCCCAGTTTCCAAAGCTATTCATTGTTATGTTTTAGACTCCAGCTCCCCAAAATCATCTTTGTTGCTCTTTTCTGCACTCTTTCTAGAGCCTCAGCATCTTTTTACATATCAAAGAAACAATATTACCTCACCTCTAAGTCATTGATGTATAAAACCTTAAGGTTTCTTCTTGGATCCTTCGCTCCCTGCCTCTGATTTTTTGTTTCCCTGGCTATATTCAGATCTTCTGAATAGAATAGAATAGAATAAAATAGAACATAAAAGAAAATGGGAATAGAATAGAATATGGGAATAGCATAGCATAGCATGGCATTGAGAATGGGAATAGAATAGAATACAATAGGGAATAGAATAAAATGAACGCAATGGAATGGAATAGAATAACAGAGTTGGAAGGGACCTTGGAGGTCTTCTAGTCCAACCCCCTGCTTAGGCAGGAAACCCTACACTACTTCAGACAAATCGTTGTCCAATCTCTTCTTAAAAACTTCCAGTGTTGGAGCCTTCACAACTTCTGGAGGCAAGTTGTTCCACTGATTAATTGTTCTCCCTGTCAGGAAATTCCTCCTTAGTTCTAGGTTGCTTCCCTGCCTTGTTTAGTTACCATCCATTACTTCTTGTCCTGCCTTCTGGTGCTTTGGAGAGTGGCTTGACTCCCTCTTCTTTGGGGCAGCCCCTGAAATATTGGAAGACTGCTATCATGTTTCCCCTAGTCCTTCTCTTCATTAAACTAGACATACCCAATTCCTGCAACCGTTCTTCGTATGTATCCTCCAGTCCCCTAATCATCTTTGTTGCTCTTCTCTGCACTCATTCCTAGAGTCTCAACATCTTTTTTACACCGTGGTGACCAAAACTGGATGCAGTATTCCAAGTCTGGCTTTACCAAGGCCTTATAAAGTATCCCTCTGTTTATGCAGCCTAGAACTGTGTTGACTTTTTTTGTCAGTTGCTGTACATGGCTGGGTCATATTTAAATGGTTGTCTACTAGGACTCACAGTCACCACATATACTGAACCTGTGCATTTTGTTTTTCTTCCCTAAATGTAGAACCTTCCTTTTTTTCACCATTGAATTTCATTCTTCATTCTGAATCTCATGCTTTCTAACTGACTCGTTCTAGGACCCAGAAGAGGAAGCCACTTGTTGGTAATGTGATATAAATAGAATACCCAAATGGGACAAAGTTTGAGGAGAAAGTCTGACATCACTTTGATTTTGCTCTACACTCCGTCAGGACAAGGGCAGAGGTGTGTATCCCGGAGAACGTCAGGTTTTCCTAAGAATGAACAACCTCTCGTCACAAAATCCCTCCCCCTGTTTGCCCCAGAGAAGAAATATTTAAAATCTTTACTCTCCAAGGCACCTTCTTCTCTCTTTCTCTCTCTTTTTTTGGGTGTGTGTGAAAGCAAGCCAAATTCCATTTCCACCCAGTGACATCTGATCAAATGAAGACAAATCTAAAAAGGCAAAACCTTTTTGGGGAAGTTTGAGAAGAGAAGCTTGCCTCTACAACCATCCCAAGTTTATTCACTCCCCCCTCCCCTCTTCATTGTTCCTCTTCCTTTTTTTCCTCCTTTTCTTTCTGGAATGGATTTATCTGACACAGAAGAACTCCACGTTTTGAAACCTTAATTCTTCTAGACCTCAGGGAAGAGTTGGATTTTGTTTCCTTTTTTTTTGCCCCCTTCCCACAAACCAATCGACACAATGGTCTTGTTGTATGGATGATTAAAAAACACCCTTTTGAAAAACAAAGAAAAGAAGACCAGAGGATGATGAAAAACTGGAAGTTTTATTATTAATGATATTATGATTACCGTGACCTGAGATTTCATCCCAGTGTCGGTTTTTCTGGTTTGCAACAGGGCGAAGGATCATGGCAAATTGGCTGGTGAAACTTTGCTATCTCTTTTTGTGGATTTTATTTCAGGTAATGATCTCAAAAACCTGTGGCATTTATTATTCTACTCCTGCCTCTTTTGGAAATGTTTGCTGCTCTGAATCCTATTCATGTATCTGTTATATATTTTTAACATACAGGTTTACAGGACTCGTACTTGGCCACAAAAAAATCCCGGTAAGGAATCTTTGCTATCTCGAAACTTTGAAAATCTTTACGATTGCTGCATCCTTCTCCTTTGACTTCCCCATCTCTCACAAAAGCATGCTTAGATATATTGTCAAGGAACATCAAATGCAACAAGAAATAGCATTGAGAAGGTTGTTGGATCTCAGCAAGACAGGAGTTTTGTTTTTAGGGCTTGAAAGTCAGCGTAGGAGGAATTTGGAGGTTCTCAAGAAGATCTCCAAAAATAGGGATGTGCTGGCAGAGCTAATCTATCAGGCGCTGTGAGTTCAACTCTCTACAGAACCACAATGTAAGTTAGGCAACTATGCAAACATTGGATGGTTGGCAGATTAAGCAACTTGAAATAATCCTAACACAAGAAAAGTGAAGGAACCGTTAATGCTAAGCAAACAAATCCCAGATTTCATTTTAAAGCAGGAATGGTGAACTTTTCAGGTGTGGCTGAACTGTACCTGCCTTTTCTGTCTCACAATGAGATCCATCTGTGGTGCCTGGCCAAACAATTTTGGCACCATTGAGTTATTTTTAAATTTTCCATTCTGGACCCCGATGCTAAATTACCAAGTATTAATATTTTTTAAAGGTTTTTCTTTCAAATTCAGCTTTAAACTGACTTGTCTGAAAGTCTGCTTCCTCTTGTTATCTCGGTTTGATTTTTGCAATAAATAAAAGGGAATGCGGGTTTATTAAAATGATTTACTTTGGGGCCAATTCAACCATTAGGTAATGTGAGCTTCTAATTTTGAGATTGGATGATGTTAGAGTCTGGTAATACTAAATTTTCTCATGAAAATTACTAGCCTTTTCTTCCTGTCCTAATTTCTCTAAACCAAGAATGATTATTTTTGTTCATGATAAGCACTTACAAGATGTTGAAGTAGCTTTTACGGGAGTAGAGGCTAAAACATAGAAAGAATGGTTACAGGACGTATGGGTATGTCTAGTTTAATGAAAAGAAGGACTAAGGGGAACATGATAGCAGTGTTACAATATTTGAGGGGCTGCCCCAAAGAAGAGGGAGTCAAGCTATTCCCCAAAGCACCTGAAGGCAGGACAAGAAGCAACGGATGGCAACTAATCAAGGAGAGAAGCAACCTAAAACTAAGGAGAAATTTCCTGACACTTAGAACAATTAACCAGTGGAACAACTTGCCTCCAGAAGTTGTGGATGCTCCAACACTGGAAGTTTTTAAGAAGAGATTGGATAACCATTTCTCTGAAATGGTCTAGGGTTTCCTGCTTAAGCAGGGGGTTGGACTAGAAGACCTCCAAGATCCCTTCCAACTCTTCTATTCTGTTGTTTTACTCCCTTCCTAAGCATATAGCTAGCTTGGTTTTTAATTCTTAAGTGGAGAAACTAATGGTCCCTACACCTATTTTAATTGAAAGAGGATCTGTCTCACCACTTCACGTCCTACCTCGTAGGCACCAGCCTCTATAAATCACAGGGAGGGGCCCAATCATCAGAGAAAATAAAATTGTGGTTTATAAGAGCTGCAGACTTGCATTTTTACAAGATTTCTGGAATGCTTTGGCAGCACACTTTCATCGCTCCATTGCTGTTGCTACTTGCTTACAAGGTCTTTTTTTTTCTTTCTCCCTTTTAATCCACAACCATATTTTTAACAAGCTTTCTATCCCTGTCCACACTCCCTTCTGAGTTGCCAGGAAGTGAGCAAGCCATAAAGCCAAAATTTAAGGAGAATCTATTGCATACGCCAATCGTTTCAGGAGCATGCTAAAAATATTCATGGCAGGAAGCCCACGGGTTTTAGGCAAAGTTGAGAAATCTGTAGCAAACTGGATATTGCTGGACTCTGACTCCTATTAGCCCCAGCCAGGATGCTCAAGGGTGGGGGATGATGGGTGCTACCACCTTCCTCCTCGTTTCTGATAGCACCTGGGAGCAAAGATTTACTATTTTCTGCTTCTCTTTACCAGCTCAAGATTTCTGCCTCACTTGTTGTTGATTTAACACTTGTGTGCTTGAGTGTTTATATTGCACATGGAAGTATTAAGTCAGCTTTCATAATCTCTGCTTCTTAGGGTTGAGTTCTTTCAGTGCTGAGTAGAAGGACTGTAACTTGGTAGTAGAGCAGGAGGAGACAGGGAAGATCTGAAGTTCATCCGTTTTTGCCTCCCGTGGCAAAGTTCCCATGTTCAATCCTTACCGCATTCATACATGCATCTTTGTCCAACTTGGTGGTCTCCAAATGTATTGGACCAAGGACCACTTCCATGTTGGCTGGAAATTCTGAGAGTTTGCCTGCAGTACACAGCTCAGGAGAAGCCTCATTTAGGGTGAGCGAAATCAGATATAGCCTAGACTTCAAAATCAGCATTTTCGGCTTGGCGCCTCGCGGCTATTCTGCCATCAAAGCAATGGGGAAATGGGGGGACACAGGGGCAGTAAATCTGTGTGCTTCAAAAGTAGGAATTAGGCAGGGGATGGAATAGTTGAAGAAGAGCAGAGCGGTGTGGAATCTGGTTCGTGCCAGGCTTCTTCAAGGCTGTTTGCCCTGAGTGTGGAATTTCACCAGCCTAAATTTTTTATTTATTTATTTTACTTTTTATTTTTATTTGCATTTATATGCCGCCCTTCTCTGGAGACTCAGGGCAGCTTACAGTCTATGGAGCACGGCAATAGCCTTCATTCATTGTATATGCCTGCTTATTACTAGAGCTTTTGGCCCCCCCAAGCGGCATTTTTACAAAGTCAGCTTATTGCCCCCAACAATTTTGGGTCCTCAGCATTTCCCAAAACATCTCAGCGATGTTGACTAATTGACTAAAGATGGACTGGTCATGGAGGAAGGATTTAGATATTGGAACACTGCTATCATGTCACCCCCTAGCCCTTCTTTTCATTATAGCAATAGCCCTTAGACTTATATACCACTTCACAGTGCTTTTACAGCCGTCTCTGAGCGGTTTACAGAATTAGCCTCTTGCCCCCAATGATCTGGATCCTCATTTTACTGACCTCAGAAGGATGGAAGGTTGAGTCAACCTTGAGCAGGTGAGATTTGAACTGCCTAACCGCTGACAACAGGCAGTCAGCAGAAGTAGCCTGCAGTACTGCCTTCTAACCACTGCACCGCCATGGTTCATACTAGATATATCCAATTAGCCACTCATCATCCTTGTTGCTTTATTCTGCACTTTTTCCAGAGTCTCCAACCTTAATTGTCACCGTGTTTTATAAAATGGTTCTTTGAAGGCCAAAGACTTTCAATAATTTTCTGTATGGGATAGGATATGCTTAGTATCTTCTCAAAAGGTACTATACATCTTATCAGAGTAAAAAAACCGAGGAAGGGAGGATACTTTCTCCCATCTTCAGGTCCACGACCCAAGCATTTTTCAATTTAAAATTTAATTCAAGAAAACCAAAAATAGATCAAAGCAAGAGGGGAGGGGAAGACAAAGAGAAAAATATTGTTTGAGTTCCCACAAAGGGAAATGACCTTGGTCCCGCTGTATTTTCTTGATAGGTTTCCGTGTTCTCGCTCAAGCATCGCATTATTGGCCTCTGGAGACTGTAGAAGGAATCCACGAATTAAAGGACACCGACGAAGGTAGTCTGAAGAAGGATGGTCTCCAAGAATAAGATATGATAACAATAGGAAAGAATATTTGTAGCTCAAGGTTGAACTTTGGGCTCCTTGGTGCTTTCAGAGCTTGGAAGTTTTCCTGCAGATGTTTCATGAGTCAGCTGGGAAACAAAAAAACCACCAAGCTCAGAGAGCACCAAGAATCACACAATCTTCTTCCCCTTCCTCCTCCTCCTCCCCCCCCCACCCCCCCACAATTCCCACTCCCTTCAAGCATTGGTGATGTTGCCTAGTTGGGTAATGAAACTGCAAGAAAAACAACTACACTCAGAGAGCACCAAGGAGTTCACAAGTTATGGTTTTTGTGAAAGCCATAGCATCAGAAGATGGAAAATCTCTGCTGCGGGAATTCCATTTTGCCTTGAGCCGTTGATCCAGTGGAAAAGCGGGAATTGGGATTCAACCACCTTTCCTTTCCCCCTTTTCCAGATGTGAAAACTTTCTCTCAGGCTAAAAGAAATGTTTTAGTTTGCTTCATGATAGAAAATGCTGTTGAAGTTGGCTGGTGGACCATTTAGTTTCCAATTAATGTGTTCTATAGACCTATATGTTGTATTGCATGTAACCGTTTTCCTGTAGATGTATCTTTAAGTCAGATGGTCCCAAGACTGTTGCTCCATGCAAGCCACTCGAGTTATTTCTGAGCACTTGAAATTGGACTGTATGCCTTGTTTGGCAGTAAAGCTGAAGAGATTAAGAAGATTTGATCCATTGTTAGCCAAGATTACTCATCCCTGGTTGTGATCTTGCACTCCAAATTGTGCATTTCTCCAGCTTTGGGGGAGAGACCATCCATTGATATTTCTACCCATCCTTGTCATGTCTTTCCATCAAGCATTCATGCCGTTCACACTGCCTTTGTCATTCATCGATCTTTGAACCATCATCAACTTTGCCTGCCATGTTTATCTGTTGTGTTTGGCACCTTCCATAAAGCAAATTCCAGTTCTGTCTCTCAATGGCATGCCTTTTTGGGCATTTTCAGCTTGGCTTCCAGACAAGATCCCCATACAATACTCACGTTATTCTTTTGCTGCTACAGAACAATTGCAGAACAGAATTTTGTCAGAGTATGCAGCAATCCAACCAGCACACAAGTAAATAATTCAGCAGGATTCATTTATAGAAGAAATTTTTTTATACACAATAATATAGTATGATGTATGTATACAATACCCATGCAGCAGAAGTCAGAACCAAAACTCAGAATCCAGAAGTCATAATCACAGAAGTTATATTTACTAAGGAGCTGCTTCTTAGTCACCAAACAGTTCCCATTGGCTTACTTGTTATGGCTATCCCAGCTTATAATTTCTTATATACCGACAATTTTTTTGTTAGCATAAAGGCTTTAATAGTGACAGACCATGAAACATAAATGGGAGATTCTGAATCTATTAGCAACGATTCCTTCTATTTCAGATGATTTAAGTGATGGGTACTGATGGTTATGTGGCCATCGTGTTTATTTTTCTGTATGCAAACAGTTCACGGATACTTACTAAACCTGGTTTTCATTTATCAAGGTCCAGAGGACCTTCTTTCCAAGCCAATCTTCAGCTTCAGAGACCTATGTGTAATTTTCTTTTTGTAAGACAGATGTTTCAGGAAGTGTCTTTCCTGTAATATTATTACTGAAGATTGGGAAGGGGTTGAAGAAAGTTTAAGAAGTTTTAGGATATATCCAATTCCCAGTGGGTTCTAGATCAGTATTGCTTAATTGGAAATGAACAATTGTTGTCTACATTGGAGATGAATAAATCTCAGTATGTTGTCGAATACAGTGTTGGCTCCTAGATTTTTTTAGTCCAACAACACCCAGAAGACTATTGGATCCCAGATCCTGATCTCTAGATGTTTCCCAGCTATTGCTGGAGCGATGTGGTCTCATACGGGGGACTTTAATGCCCAAAAGATATTCAATTGTTAACTTAAAGTCCTTCTACCAAAAATGGGCTTAGATGATACGAACATGGGTAATCTTGAAATCTTTGCTTGGTAGAATCAAGTCTTTAGGAGTTGGAGAACAACCATCTTTTTTCCCCACGAGGAGCTAGTTAAACCAGAATCAGACACCAGGATTCAGTTGTCTTAAGCCTATGTTCTCCTTGCCTATATGTGAGATTCTATTTGTTTTTTTTTTTTAAAAAAGAATGAGCCATTGTTTCTCAAATAGGACAGTTTAATTTTCCATTTGAGCTAGCTCCTTTCTAGCAATAACCCAGGAAGGTGGAATTTTTGGCACGTTTTGTAATGATGTTGGTTGAGAGACATGATCTGGTTGATTCATATCCGTTCCTGCATAATTCATGGTGTTGCTTTTCCATTCCATGTTTGTTTGTTTTCTTTCTTCTCTCATGCAGTGCTAAGATCCCACAGCTTCACTGTGCTTCATTACCATAATTCTACTTTTGTTTATACCAATGATTCTGCCTACTCTAACTTCTCCGCGACCGTAGGTGAGAATTCTAGATGATCTTTTTCTATTTGTCAAGCTTTGGCCATCCGGCTTAAGTATGACTTTGGTGTTCTCCATGTCATTGTGAAGAGGCTTTTGATCTTGAAATCCAGTTTGGTTGGAAGATAAGCTTCTTTTCTTTCTTTAACATGGAGCTAAAAGAAGGTTTGAGGCAGTTCTTAGAGAACAGAAACTAAACAATCCAAGGGAAAGCTACAGAAGATCCCTTGAGTCCATCAATCTGTTTGATGATCTGGTATTGTCATAGCTGCTGCAGTTCTAGCTTATCAAAGTCCTGTAAAAATGGAAAAACACAACCCTTATTTGTTTTGTGTTCCTGATTTATGCTTTAAAGTGATGCACAAGTCAAGCCAGCATGGGTCCTTCAAGAACCTCAGCCTCAAAACAAAAGCCAACTTTGATTTGATTGGAAATAGTCCTATATTTACTCAACACCAGAAGTCCACGGTCTTTCATTCTCCTTTCAGCCAGCCTGTTTCTTGTGAGAGGCGATGTTTCCTCATATCTTTCTGCCAAATTTAGGGGAAACCCTGCCCTCTCAATTTGGGAATGGCTCCTCATGAATGGCTGGAAGAAGAAAGATGATTCCTGGTGTCTATGAAGATTCTTAGTCATCCAGGTCGTAATTGTCTCAAAGGTGCTTTTTTTCCCCCCAAAAGGCAACTGGACTGCTTTTTCCTTGAAGAAGAAGAAGTTTTGATACTCATCCAAGAAGCTTCATCAATTCTTCTTCACTTTCAGTCAGAACTGGAGGAGCTTCTTGGATGAGAAGTGAAACATCTTCAGAATGGAACTGGAAGGGACCTTGGAGGTCTGCTAATCAAGCAGAAGACCCCATACCATTTCAGACAAGTGTCTGTCCATTCTCCTCCTCCTCCTCCTCCTCCTCCTCGTTCACCTCTCCTCCTCTTCCACCTTGGAAAAAAACAGTCCAATTGTCTTTTGAAAAAAAAAAACACCTTTGACAGGATTCCTGGTGTTGGGTGGGAAAAAAAAATAATTACAATTTTTTTCTGGTCATCCTTCTAAGTAGCAGGGCTGACCAGAATATGTTAAAAGCTGTATCTCTCAATGTTTTTCTTCCCCTTTTCTTCCTTAGATATCGTAGAAGGGATTGTAAACAAAGGTGTCTATATCCCAAACATCAAGGGAGCAACCTTTCTCCTTTTTGGAAATTATCAAAATTCTTGCATTATTAACCAAGAATTCTGTGAGCCTGAAGGTTAGTCAGAGTTTATCCTCATCTCCGTGGTTTTGATATACATTCCTATTTTATTTCATTCATTTTATTCTAGCAACACGACTGGAAAGGGGAAGGGAAGGGGAAGCGGGAGAAGGACATTTCTCTGAGCTGCATTTTAAGGGAATCATAAAATCTCTTCCAGGCATTAGTGCTTATGCAAATTGTTGGTACGAGTTTACATCCAAATTATTTGCTTAGGAAATGGCAAAGCAGCCTGCTGAATAAATTATGCATAATTGTTTACGACTGTAACTAACCACGGGCTTAACATAATGTCCCTAGGATTGGGAATTCCCTAGACAGAGTCCGTCAAGAGTTTACAGCTAATGGTTTGGTTTAGCAGTTTCCTCTGTGGATTGTAATCTCTTCCCCTTGGATCTGTCTTAATGTATCATCAAGGCGTTTCCCCTTAGGACTATCTTATCTTAGTTTATGGGCCAAGTTTTAAACTTTGCTGGATAAGAACAGGGTTGGCTCTGAGCATGAGATATCTCTAAGGATCTGCATCTATTTGCTTCTATCAAGATCCAGGCTAACATCCCGTAAATTTGCTTTTAAAGTTAGAATGGCTTTGTTAATCCATGGTGTTCTTCCCAAGATGACGAGGGATAGAGTTTCTCTCCAATCAAAACCTTATAATAGAATTTAGCCCTTAACTTACCACTTCACAGTGCTTTCCAGCCCTCTCTAAGTGGTTTATAGAGTCAGCATATTGCCCCCAACGATCTGGGTCTTCATTTTATTCATCTCGGAAGGAGGGAAGACTGAGTCACCCATGAGCCTGGTGAGATTCGAACTGCTGGCAGTGGGCAGAAGGAAGGAAGGAAGGAAGGAAGGAAGGAAGGAAGGAAGGAAGGAAGGAAGGAAGGAAGGAAGGAAGGAAGGAAGCTCAATAGCAATAACACTTAAACTTATATACCACTTTACAGTGCTTTTACAATGCTCTAAGTGGTTTACAGAGTCAGCCTTTTGTCCCCAACAATCTGGGTCCTCATTTTACAGACCTCAGAAGGTTGGAAGACTGAGTTAATCTTGAGATGGTCAGAATCTAACAGCTGGCAGTCAGCAGAGTTAGCCTGCAATACTGCATTCTAAGCACTGTGCACTGAGGGAGGGAGGGAGGGAGGGAGGGAGGGAGGGAGGGAGGAAGGAAGGAAGGAAGGAAGGAAGGAAGGAAGGAAGGAAGGAAGGAAGGAAGGAAGGAAGAAAAAAAGAAGAACAATAGCGACAGCACTTAGACTTTTTTTGATAAAAATTTTTATTTGGGTTTTCACAATACATAATACAAATAAAATATCTTTTTTTGAGAATAGCATGATTCCGGGTTGTTACTTTTCTATACAGACACAAACTCAATTTCATATTCATCTTTGTATTCTATTCCATATCATTACTATTTTAGCATTTTTTTAGTGATTTTTTCCTTCCCTTAGTTTTCTCAACCTTGTTTTTGATAATCTCATTCCTTTCTAAGTTCAATTACATCTCTTTTTCTAAGTTTCAATATCTTTCTAATCATTATGTTTATACTTTTGTCTGTCCTGTTTCAATTTCACATTTTTCTTCTCATTAAACAAGTTTTCCCCTGTAGTTACTGATTGGAGTATGACACCTTTGTATCTTTTAATTTTTGTCCATTCAGATCTTATTTGAACTTCAATTTATGTCTTTACAATTATAACATTCAATGTTTAATCTCTATTTTATAACACATAACTTTTGCCAGTCAAATTCTGCTTGGTACATTCTTAATATGCACACTAAGTTCTTAAAGATAAAATATATATATAACACTAATACATAAAATATTCATTCTATTCCAATTCAGCTCAACCATTAATGTTACTTACAAACTTCCATTAATATTAATTAACATCTTTAACATTACTTTTCTATTAAATATCATACATCCTTAGGAACACTTGTAATATTTCCATATTTTTTTTCATATTTCTTTCATATTTCTCTTCACTTAAATTTTTATAAATCATTAATAACAATTAAAATGTTCCCATCCTTTCCTAATTTCATTCGCTCATTCTCTTTATTTCATTTATTTATTAACAAACATTCCATTCCATTCCATTAAGTATTTTATCTATCACTTTAACCACACTTGTTTCATATTTTCTAAATTCATTTCTATTTCTAGTATAACAATGCTATCTTATGTACCCTTGAAGAATCCTCTCTTTCAATTAAATTTTCACCCATTATCTATATGTCTTCTAAACAGGCTTATACCTTTAATCTTTGTACGTTTTCTCTGTTTCTCTATATCCTGTTTCTGTCTTTTATAACTTCTTTTCCTTTCCTTCTTCCCACTCTTCTTCTCCCTCCCATTTTTGACCTCTTGTCTCTCTAATTCTAGTTCTCTCTTCTGTAATCCTCTCTTCTGTTTCTTCCTAGTATTGTAACTGCTTTTCAAACTGTTCTTTTTTTGGTTGTTTTTTCAAATCTTAATTTTCACTCTCTTTCCCCCCTTTCCTTTTTCCCCCCACATAGAATTATTTGATCATTAATGATGGCTTCCTTTTTGTCTTGCCCTTCTTGTTCTTCAAGCATTGTTGTTTCTCATAGTTCCAGATCTCCATTTCTAAAAATTGAAATACGAAGCCAAAAAAAACTCTTCCTTCTTGTGCATCTTCTTTCTGTTTTTTAAGTTCCATTTTCAGTTCTTTCAAGAGTGATGCCATTTTAAACACTTTTAAACAACCCCCCAATTGATTTTAGTAATTTAAATCCAATAACCCAAAGTCCAAAAATCACCAAGTAATCCAAACAGTTCAAAGCTGTTTCTTGTTTCTTTTTTCCACTTTCTCTTCCTGGGGTTCTATTATCTTGTTACAAAGTTTTAGTTAGAATGTATCTTTAGGAATCTTGTTAAGGTTTCACTGTTAATTCCTTTTACTTCCAAGTGGCTTGGGGTGCTCCGGCGGCAAGCATGGATTGAAACCGCGCGTGATCGCAGATTTCGGTCTGTCGCCGAAGAAGCCCAAACCGGGAGTAACAGTACTTAGACTTATCTACCGCTTCACAGTGTTTTACAGCTGTCTCTAAGCAGTTTATAGAGTCAGCCTCTTGCCTCCCAAAATCTGGCTCCTCATTTTACTAACCTCAGAAGGATGGAAGGCAGGGTCAACCTTGAGCCTCTGACAGTCAGCAGAATTAGCCTGCGATGCTGCTTTCTAACCACTGCATCCACATTAATGATCTTAGAATTGATATCCAGAAATATGATCATTGCCATCATCATTTAACAACCACATAATCTCTTGCGACGTGGAGTTTGGGCAACTGAATGGAGCTAGCAGAGTGTTTTAATGGCTGGATGCCCTTCCTGTCATCCAGAATTTCTATCCAGAAATATGATGGATTGCAATTATAACCCTGAGTGCTAACCCTCATTCTAGAGGTCTGTGGACATTCTCAGTCAAACCAGGTCATGGATGTCCCAAAGATGTTTTTTTTTTTCAACGGGCAACTGGACTTTCTGTTTTTTCTTTGAAGACGTTTCGCTTCTCATCCAAGAAAGCTGAAGAAGCTTGTGGGATGAGAAGCGAAACCAGAGGTGGTATTCAGCAGGTTCTGACCAGTTCTGGAGAATCAGTAATGGAAATTTTGAGTAGTTCAGAGAACCAGCAAATCCCACCTCTGACTGCCAACCCCATCTATTATCTACCTCCCTTTGAGTCTCAGTTGATCGGCTGGGTCTCCTTTGGTTGCCCTGCACAGGAGAATGGAGCTGGAAAGCAGGTCAGTGGGGTGGGGAGGGAATGGGAATTTTGCAGTAACTTTCCCCTGCCATGCCCACCGAGCAATGCTATGCCCACCAAACCACGCCCACAGAACTGGTAGTAAAAAATTTTTTGAATCCCACCACTGAGCGAAACGTCTTTGAAGAAAAACTGGAAAAGTCCAGTTGCCTCTTTAAAAAGTGATTTATTAGAACCATTTTTCATACTTACCACCTTTGCGACATCCCATGGTCACATGATCAAAATTCAGACGCTTGGCAACTGACTCAATATTTATGACAGTTGCAGTGTCCCAGGGGTCATGGAATCTCTTCTGATAAGCAAAGTCAATAGGGAAGCCAGACTCACTGAACAACTGTTACTAACTTAGCAACTGCAATTCACTTAACAACGGTGGCAAGAAAGATCATAAAATTGTGCCAAGCTCACTTAACAAATGTCTCACTTAGCAAGAGAAATGTTGAGTTCAGTTGTGGTTGTAAGTCAAGAACTACCTGTATGTATTTCTCCTTTCTTTCTTTCTTTCTTTCTTTCTTTCTTTCTTTCTTTCTTTCTTTCTTTCTTTCTTTCTTTCTTTCTTTCTTTCTTTCTTTCTTTCTTTCTTTCTTTCTTTCTTTCTTTCTTTCTCTCTCTCTCTCTCTCTCTCTCTCTCTCTCCAACCATCCATCCATCCATCCATCCATCCATCTCTCTCTCTCTCTCTCTCTCTCTCTCCAACCATCCATCCATCCATCCATCCATCCATCCATCTACTGTCCAGGTCTAAAAATGCATCTTACAACTCTTGTTCTGTGTCTTTTGTTTCCATTAGGTATGACTTTTTCCTTTTTCTGGAAGACTCAAGGGTATCAGCTGAAGCCTGTCCCGGCATACGGGGATCAGGTGCTTTCAAATAGATTTAAAGTCTTCTTTGGTGAACACAAAGGCTCTGTGGAACTTTTCAATCATCACATATCCAAGAAGTGGGCAGCAAGTTTCATTTCACCAGGTATTTTTCCTCCTAAGATGCATGCCTTCATTAGAATAGAATAGATTAAGATTAGAATTAGTAGAATAGAATAAAATTAGAATTAGAATAGAATGGAATAAAAATGAATAAGAATTAATAGAATGGAATAGAATAGAATAACAGAGTTGGAAGGGACCTTGGAGGTCTTCTAGTCCATTCCCCTATTCAGGCAGGAAACCCTATACCAGTGATGGTGAACCTTTTTGGCACCGAGTGCTGAAACCAGAACGTGCTCGTGCATGCATACGCTGGAGCACCGGAAACCAGAAGAGCCACTGGCGATGGTGCGCATGCCCACAGAGAGGGCTATGCATGCCACCTCTGGCACATGTGCCATAGGTTCGCCATCACGGCCCTATACCATTTCAAACAAATGGTTGTCCATTCTCTTCTTAAAAGCCTCCACTGATAGAGCACCCCAATTTCTGAAGGCTAATTGTTGGTTAATTGTTCTCAATTGGTTAATTGTTCTCACTGTCTGGGAAATTCCTCCTTAGTTCTAGGTTGCTTCTCTCCTTGGTTAGGTTCCATCTGTTGCTTCTTGTCCTGCCCTCTGGTGCTTTGGAGAATAGCTTGACTCCCTCTTCTTTGTGGCAGCCCCTGAGATATTGGAAGACTGCTATCATGTCACTCCTAGTCCTTCTTTTCATTAGACTAGACATACCCAATTCCAACAACCAATCCTTATATGTTTTAGTCTCCAGTCCCCTAATCATCTTTGCTTATTAATAGCTTAATTAATAGCTAATAATTAGTAGCTATTAATTAATAGCTACAGCAGTGTTTCTGCAGTGGACTTCAACTCCCAAATTTCCCAGCTCACCATGCTCGTTAGGGAATTCTGGGAAGTAAGTCCATACATCTTAAAGTTGCCAAGATGTCTTGGAAACGGCCTCCCGGAATGCAGGTTGTCCTGCAACCACAGTATCTCACCCAAGAAATGGCCTGAAGAGCAGTGGTCGAATTCTGACCTGAGCTATGATAGATGATCAAAACCAAATGTATTTATAGGCTAGAAAGTCTTTAAATAACAATAGCACTTAGATTTATATACCACTTCACAGTGCTTTGCCACCCTCTCTAAGTGGTTTACAGAATCAACATATTGCCCCCAACAATCTGGGTCCTCATTTTACCACCTAGGAAGTCAACCTTGAGCTGGTCAGGATCAAACTCCTGACAGCAGGCAGACTCAGTGTACAATATTGCATTCTAACCACTGTGCCACCATGGCTCCAGTAAAGTAAGGTCTTGTCAAAGAAAAAAGAGCTGGAAAATTAAGTAGCTTAATTGAAAGTGGGCGGAAATAAATGCACTGACTTGTTTGGAAAACTGCCACATTCATAATCATTTATATGTAATTATCATTATATATCTATGGAGAACTGAGCAGCCTGATTCAGGAAGCATTAGCAATATTCTTAAAAACAACAAAAAGGAATTGAGCTGTCAAAACTACTCAGGTCACCAGAAACGTTAACGATGGAAGACAAGAAATCCACTGTTGGTTTCTGCTGCTTATTGTGAGGGTTACATTAAGGGGATCTTGCAAGTCTGAAAGGATGTCTCTCCCCTTTCACCTTTGCAGCCCAAGAAACTAGGGAGGGTCCTGTCTGGGACATTTCCCACCCCCTTATTTCTTCTGCAGATTCAACTGCCTCTGATCTGGTCATTGCCCAGTCTTCAGGTCTTCTTCCTCTCTGCCAAGGTCATTCTCACATACTGTTACAATGACATCCCCTGTCATAATGATCTCCTCACCCCTGCGCTTTCCTGAATTCGGTGCCAGAAGAGAGGGAGGGGGCCCTGGGAGAGGGAGGGGGCAACAGAAGCGGGAAGACTAGGGAGAAAAGTGAAAGTGTTGGTTGGGACCGTACTGGTTGGAGAGAGCCTCTTAAGCAGTGGTGGTATGCTGCCGGTTCGCACCAGTTCTAGCGATCTGGTAGCACTGGTCAATAGTTGGCCCCGCCCACCTGCCCCTGCCCCTTTCCTGTCCTATATTTCCTTTGTTTGTAGCACAGCTAATAGGCACAGCAAAGAGGATTGCCATGTCACAGATATTTTACTCACCAGCGCTGACGGTAAGGTAGGTTTTCATGCTTAAAATTGGCCACTTTAGAACGCTCCTCCCGCGCGTAAAGTGCACGCCCACAGAACCGGTAGTAAAATATTTTGAATTCCACCACTGCTCTTAAGACCATTTCTTGGGTGAGAGGCTGTGGTTGCAAGACAACCTGCGTTCCGGAAGGCCGTTTCCAAGACATCTTCTTTGAAACTGATTGGACGATGGGCAGATGTGTCCGAGTGTTCTGGCCAAGGCTTCCGGAGACAGTAAGAACCACACACTGTTCCCCAAAACCTTGTTTTTATTTCAATGGCTGTGAATTATATGCATTCACAGCCCGTAATGAGTCCCAAACAGTCTGTGAATAATCCAACAGAAGTCTGCCACAGTCTTTCAGGATAAGGCTGATAAGCACCCACCTTTATCTCCCTTGAAATGCTGCCAATGACTAGATTGCCAATTAGTTGTACAAGGCCAAATGGAGCATGAAGTCAACATGGAGCTCTAGATTTTAAACCAACCAGAACCAACAAAGTTCCTTCCTGCAAAGGCTCATGTCCCTTTGCTCCTCCTTTATGTCTTATGGGAGGGGCCAATCATCCCCAAGCCTTACTCTCGAGTTGCCCCTTTTGTCTTAACTGTTCTTGCCTTCTGGCAGCTCTGTGCATGTGCACACTGGGAACAGGCTCCCACTGTTCCTCTGCCTCCCTGATGTCAGATTTTGGAGGCTCCAGAGTCCACACATAACTCTCAGATGGCTGTGGCCCCATCTCTGTGTCGGATGCAGATCCCATGTCTGAACCCTCCCCAGACTCCAGGACTGGCCCATAATCCTCCCCACTGTCCAACTTCGCTGCCAGCTCTGCAGGCTGCCGGTGGACCACAACACCGAGAAAGGGAAAGTTAAACCTAAAGTTTTGGCGCAGATGAACTCAGTTCTGGCTTTGCTTTACTGTTATCCATTTGACCTTTAGTATACCTTTCTCGAGAAACGGAGCCAAGGATCTCTTATTATTGAAAGGTATGATGGGAGACAGGGCTGAACATTACCTCAATATCCATTGTTTTTCAGGTCCTCATTGGACTCATGTCCTGTTTACCTGGAAATCTAAAGAGGGCCTGAAAGTCTACATCAACGGGACTTTGAACAATGCTGATCCCCATGGGGAAGATTTCTACAACTATGGGGACTCCAATTCCAACTTGCTGATGGGCTCCGAAGGCCATCAAAGGAAGCGCCACCTCCACGGCTCCTTTGACGAATTCATCATCTGGGAAAGAGTACTCACCGCCAATGAGATCAAGCAGTATTTCACAGCTGCTATCGGTAAATTTCGCTCCAGCAAGGCTGGAGTTGACTATCTTGTGCTGTTTGAACCTTGAACGGAATGCTCAAAGTCCTCGGGGATATGACGGGAGGATTTCCACTGAGTCAGGAAACCTTAACAAGATTGTGCAACAGCTGGATAAGATGTTGTGACAGATATTGGACCCGTGACCCTCCTGGCTGGTCTTGGCCACTTGGGAGGTGACACGAGGCTGGTTCCAGGGAATTATCAATGCTTCCTTGAGAGAAGGGCTTTTACCCGCCGCCTTGAAAGAGGCGGTGGTGCGGCCCCTCCTCAAGAAACCGTCCCTGGATCCAGCATTATTATCAAATTATCGTCCGGTCTCCAACCTTCGCTTTGTTGCGAAGGTTGTTGAGAGCATGGTGGCACGCCAGCTTCCTCAGTACCTGGATGAAGCGATATACCTAGACCCCCTCCAATCGGGTTTCAGGCCCGGGCACAGAACGGAGACGGCGTTGGTTGTGTTGGTAGATGATCTCTGGAGGGCCCGGGACAGGGGTTGTTCCTCTGTCTTGGTCCTGTTAGATCTCTCAGCGGCTTTTGATACTGTCGACCACAGTATCTTGTTGCGGCGGTTGGGGGGGTTGGGAGTGGGAGGCACCGTTTTACGGTGGTTCTCCTCCTTCCTCTCTGACCGTTCGCAATTTGTGTTGACAGGGGGGCAGAGGTCGACCCCGAGGCCCCTACTGTGTGGGGTGCCTCAGGGGTCGGTGCTCTCGCCCCTGCTGTTCAACATTTATGTGAAGACGCTGGGTGAGATCATCCGTGGCTTTGGGGTAGAGTTCCATCAGTACGCTGATGACACTCAGCTGTACATCTCTACCCCGGGCCACCCCAACGAAGCCGTTGAAGTGATGACCCGGTGCCTGGAGGCCGTGCAGAGTTGGATGGGTCTTAACAGGCTTCGTCTCAACCCGACCAAAACCGAGTGGCTGTGGTTTCCTGCGCCTAGATACAGCCAGCTTGTTCCTTCGCTGGCCGTGGGGGGAGAAATTCTGACCCCCGTGGAAAGGGCTCACAATCTGGGTGTCCTCCTGGACGTACGGCTGTCTTTAGAAGACCATATCACAGCCGTTGCCAGGGGGGCCTTTTGTCAGATTCGTCTGATTTACCAGTTGCGGCCCTTTCTGGATCTGGACGCACTTCGCACAGTCACCTCCGCCCTCGTCATCTCCCGCTTGGACTATTGCAACGCTCTCTACATGGGGCTCTCCTTGAAGAGTGTCCGGAGGCTGCAGTTGGTTCAGAATGCGGCCGCGCGGGTGATCTTGGGAGCCCCTCGGAGCTCCCATGTAACACCGCTTCTCCGCAGGCTGCACTGGCTTCCTGTGGCCTTCCAGATCCGATTCAAGGTGGTACTGACTGTATTTAAAGCGCTCCATGGCTTGGGGCCTGGGTACTTACGGGACCGCCTGCTGCCATCAACAGCCTCCCGCCGCCCAGTACGCTCACACAGGGTTGCCCTCCTCGGGGTTCCGCCGCCTGATCGTTGCCGGCTGGCAACCCCGAGGGTGCGGGCTTTCTCTGTGGGGCCCCCTCCCTGTGGAATGATCTGCCCCCAGAGATACGGGCCATTACTGACATCCAGACCTTCCGGCGCGCAGTAAAGACCTTGTTTTTCCAACAGGCCGGCCTGGCCCAGTAAGCGGTTCATGGGGTTTTAACTTAATTCGGCTTTTAAATTTTTAAATTTTAAATTTTTAATTACAATCCTGGAATTTTAAACTTTGGGAATTTTATATCTGAAGGGATTCGGCCGGATTTATGTTATTTAATTTGTTTTTAATTGTATATAGTGTCCATTTTTAGTAGGCTGTACACCGCCCTGAGTCCCTTTTTGGGAGAGGGGGCGGTATAAAAATTAAAATAAATAAATAAATAAATAAATAAATAAATAAATATGGCCTAAAACACCAGATCATTAATTAATCCTCATTTTGTGAGAGAAAATAACCTCATTTAGTATCTAGAGGTTAGAAGAGATGTGTAACAGAGATGGTATTCAGCAGGTTCTGACTAGTTCTGAAGAACTGGTAGTGGAAATTTTGAGTAGTTCAGAGAACCAGCCAATACCACCTCTGGCTGGTCTGCCTCCATCTATTCTCTGCCTCCCATTGAGTCCCAGCTGATTGGCTGGATCTTCTTTTGTTGCCCTGCACAGGAGAACGGAGCTGGAAAACAGGTTAGTGGGGTGGGTAGGGAATGGAGATTTTACAGTATCCTTCCCCTGCCATGCCCACCAAGCCACGTCCACGAAACCGGTAGTAAAAATTTTTGAATCCCACCACTGATGTGTCTTCTGACATAATCTGTGCAAAATCAGGTTATCTGTCCATCCTTCCTGGTATATCTAACAGCATAATTTTATGGCAGAACGTTGCCTTCACATCCCCACCATCTATTCATAAATGAAAAGACTAGGAGTTTAATTTGATTTTTCTGAAAGCAAATGGTTTATCCTTTTGCTAAACCATGGCCTCCGTTGGGATTGTCATAATAGTCAAAACTATTTCTCACAAGGAACTAACCAGCCCAGAAACAAGGCTTTGCATTTTCAGTGGCATTCTCTGGATACCGAAGTGAATTTTTTAAATGACTGTAACCTTGTTGCTTGTATCCTAACAATTTATATTGACTGTTTCCTAGTATGATTTGATTGCTTATTGTACCCTATGACTATTATTAAGTATTGTATCTTATGATTCTTGACTCTTGATGAATGTATTTTTTCTTTGATGTACACTGAGAGTATTTGCACCAAGACAAATTCCTTGTGTGTCCAATCACACTTGGCCAATAAAGAATTCTATTCTATTCTATTCTATTCTATTCTATTCTATTCTATTCTATTCTATTCTATTCTATTCTATTCTATTCTATTCTATTCTACTCTATCCATTTCTATGTCATCTCCCTTCCAATTTATCTCTTGTATCCCCATCTTCTCTTCCACTAAATCTAGACAACAAAATGAGAATGTAACTTAGCAAGATTTCAAATTAAAACAAACGCTGAGGCAGGGAAGTGTGACCATATTGAGGTTAATTCCTAAAAGCCAAAACTAAGAAGAATTTAATCTACAGGAAAGTACTTCCAGGGAGGTGGTACTCCTGAAAATAATTTTTTTTATCATAGATGGGCTGGTGGTGTCAGCCATCTGTTTGTTCAACATCAGGGGAGAATGTTAGCTAGTCTCACATTCAGCCGTGCAACTTTTCTTCTGGATAACACCAAATTTTACCCTGGATTATAGCCCCACCCCACCCCAGTTCTCTGTACCTAAGGGGAAAGTCATGGTTAAAGTTTCTCATTGTGGTTTCTAGGTGACCAGTCTCTGCTTTCTTCAACATCTCCCTGGGGATGGCAAACAACGGCCACACTTCCCGTGGTAGGTGCATAACTTAAATTCTTTCTGTGACATTGCCAGGTTGCTTATGTTAGAGGGTGGAAAAAAGTTATATCATTCCAAAATTTCCAGCCAGCTGAAATAAGAAGGAGAAAAGTAACCTACAAGTTTTGATGTTCATATAAAGATTAATTTTGAGGTCAAAATCTGTGCCAAATTATGTTTCCCATTGATGTTCCACTCCATTTCTGGATCCATCTATGAATTGTGGGGGGAAGATGCCTCCAAATCTGAACATGCTGCGTTCAGTTTGACTTAGCCTTTCCATATTTGCATGCTATTTTCTCTAAAATGCATTTGTACATATTGTAGTGTGGTAGTTAAGGTGATAGACTTGCTCCAGAGACGCCCAGGTTCAGAATTGTAGATGGGAGCTGAAAGGAAAATGGAGGCAACTATGGGACATTGTGAGATTAATACTTTCTTCCAAGCTGGGTCAGTCAGAGAAATTAGCTAATTTGACAGTGGAATTTTCTCAAAGGAAAAGTTGTAATAGAAGTTTGAAATTGGGTTCCCCCAGCATCTGAATGGCATTTTGTTCCATTTAAAGTGGAAGCCACCTGTCAAGTTTTATTGATGGCTTAGAAGGCCTGAAGGAATATTTGTAAAATAAATGGAATACAACGAATTATCCAGGAAGTTGAATTTTGGAGGGAGGACACAACAAATTTCCTGGTCAGCCCAGATCCTGAAAATAAAGATGAACAAAATAAAAATAATTATCTAGTAAATGTACCTTTAGGACAAAGAAGAGACTCATTTCCCTGGTCAATGTTCAGTGCCATTGTTGAAGAAAAGGACATTTTATTTCAACTCATGAAGAGAAGAACCTTTCATTTTATGCTTACAGCTTTCCATAAATGCCTACCAATCCATCATCATTAATCTCACAGAGGGAAAACGTAGTGTCCAGGACCCATATGTCATGTTGGATTACCTGAAAAACATTTCAAACGCCTTGCCTAATGATTCTCTCACAGCAAATACTGCCTACAATCTTACTGAGGTAATTTTTCTTCATCTCTTAATCCACTTATTGAGGCCATTTCCCCCCATTTTTTTTAAAATCAGTCCTACGAAGGTAAGTTTATTTCATCTGTTAATCAGCTTACTAAGGTAATTGATCCATTTATAGAGGGAAACTTCCTTTAATTATTAGGTAGTGCACTGTAAGCAGGTTCCCATCTTGTTTTAGTCAAATAAAACCGTTTTGATTTCTACCTTATAGAAAGTGGCACTAGTGACATTTTCCTCGTGTGTCAATCACACTTGGCCAATAAAAAATTCTATTCTATTCTATTCTATTCTATTCTATTCTATTCTATTCCATTCCATTCCAAAAAGGAATTCAAGAGAGCTTGAGCATTTGCCAGGGGACAATTGACATCATTGGTGTTGTGAGGTCATTGATTAGTGAAATGCATGTCATTTAACAGAATAACAGAAGACCCTATGCAATTTCAGACAAAACTCTTGAAGAACTCCAGTCATGGAGCACCAACAACTTTTGAAGAAAGCTGATTAATTAGTTCTCACTGATTAATTATTCTCACTGTTAGGAAATTTCTCCGTAGTTCTAGGTTGCTTCACTCATTTGATTTGGAGTGTTAGGGACTCCACAGATCTCAGTTTCTGAAGATTGCAAAACCTTAAAGGAACATATGAATATGTATCAGCAAGCAGTGTCAACGGATTTAGGGCTTTAAAAATATTTTGATGTGAGAAATATAAAGCATAATTCTATTTTTGATGGTTCAAAGCTTTTAAAAGAGCTTTGGTATTTCTGGGGGACGATACAAACTGACTTTATGGAAATGTGACAGTCATGTCTTGTGGGCACAGCCATGCAGAAAGAGAAAGTATGAAACAATTTTGCATTAATGAAGAAAAAGTGAAACTCAATTCCCCACTTGCCGTACTGCTGAATTTTCTAAAAAGACTTTGGTGTAAGTAGGCCTGAAGTCCTTATGGAAACTCATTTGGTTGCAGCTTATGTAGGTCTCAGAAGTGGAGCATGGGAAAGCAGGCATTGGAATCCTCTCTCACCTACCTACCTATTACCTACCTACTTATCATTCTTTCATATCTCTTTTTCTCTCTCTCTCTTTCTCTATTATCTTTCTATCATCTATCAATCATTCCCTCATATTTCTTTCTCTCATTCTCATATCTCATTTTCTCTCTCTATTATCTATCTGTCTGTCTGCCTGCCTGCCTACCTACCTACCTTTTAATATATCATATCTCTCTCATTCTCTCATATCTCATTCTCTATCATTCTCTCATATTTCTCTCTCTTTCATTCTCTCTCATATCTCATTCTCTCATTCTCTCTCTATTATCTATCTAAATATATATCCATCCATCCATCCATTCATCCATCTATCCATCCATCTGTCATTCTCTCTCTAATTTTTTCTTCTATCTATCTATCTATCTATCTATCTATCTATCTATCTATCTATCTATCTATCTATCTATCATCTATCATCCATCTATCTATCATCTATATAATCATCGCTCTCTCTTTCTCTCTCCTCTATTATTATCTCTCTCTCCTTCTGTCTCTCTCTTTGTGTCCATCTATTTTCCATTTACCAATTTATTTATTTAAATGTTTATGTAGCCACCCATATTATAATAAACTCTGGGTTTATTATCTAGGCTCCCAATCAAATCTCTCTCAACAATATGCGAAGAGAGGTGTCCTTGGTTTCTGTTGGGAATGCATAATTTTCAGGAGAATCACACTAAGTAAGGGATGGTGGGACTGATAACATCACAGGAAATAGCCTGTCTCTGTTTATTTCTAGGTTTTCTTTAAAGTGGTGGAAGGAGTTCTTAAGATACCTGTTTGGATCAGCATGAATCACGTAAGAATAATACTTGCCTGAGACCTTATCTAGGTTTTCTTGAAGTCAAGGCCTCCATCACTTGCTTATCACTCCAGCTTTGTCATTTCCACTTTCAGACGGCGTCTCTTGCTGGAGGTCTGGTGTCCACCATTGACAGTGTGACATTGCACGTTGCACACAATCTGGGAGGAAGTCCTTCAACCATAACAATCCAAGGCACTTCACCCGTGGCAGGTGAGATTTATTAGGCCTCTATCCGGATTTGTTCTCCAACACAGGAGATGAATAATTGAGCATAATTTTCGCTTGCTGACGTGAAAATTTCCTTTCCTTCTTTTCACTGGGATGGAAAGTTTATCCTCCTTGAGGAACATCTACAAGGAATCCAGGAAAGGAAGGAAAAATGAAAAATAGAAAAGAAACGCCAGCTTTGGTTGACTTAGTTCAGGTGTTCCAAAGTGGGTTCCAAAGGGACCTTATAGATCATCTAGTCCACCCACCCACCCAGGAGACCCTACACCATTTCTGACAAATGGCACTCCAGTTTCTTCTTGAAAGTCTCGATGACTTCTGAAGGCAGCTTCTGTTCTATTGGTTGACTGTTCTCACTGTCAGAAAATTTCTCCTTCTTTCCAGGTTGAATCTCTCCTTGTTCAGTTTCCGTCCATTATTCCTTGTCTGGCCTTCAGGTGCTTTGGAAAATAGCTTGACCTCCTCCTCTTGGTGGCATCCCCTAAATATTGGAAGACTGGTATCCTGTCTCCCCTGGTCCTTCTTTTTACTAGACTAGACATGCCCAGTTCCTGCAACTGTTCATTGTATGTTTTAGCCTCCAGTCCCTTAATCCACACTCTTTCTAGAATCTTTTTTGTAGTGTGGTGACCAAAACTGAATGCAATACTCTAGGTGTGGTCTTACTAAGACTTTGTAGACTGGTATTAGTACCTCACTTGATCGCCACCACACACTGCTGGTTCCTATTTAGCTGGTTGTCCATTAACACTCCAAGATCCCTTTACAGTTACTGCTATCAAACCTGGTTTCACCTAGCCTATATATGTATTTTTGTTTTTTCTTGCCTAAGTGTCAGAATTTACTTTTTTCTACATTGAATTTCATTTTGCTAGATAAGGCCCAGTGTTCAAGTCTATCAAGATCAATCTGGATGTTGAGCCAATTTTCTAGGGTTTTGGCTATTCCTGCCAGCTTATTGTCTGTAAATTTGGTAAATTTAGTTGTTTATAAAAATATTGAAGAGTCCTGGACCTAAGATAGGACCTTGTGCTACCCCAGTGCTTACTTCCCTCCATGTAGACATAGACCCATTAAAGACTACTCATTGAATACCTTGAGAAAATCTTGGCCTTCACACAGGCATTGTGTTGTCGCCTGATGACCCCTCTGATGGATGCATCTATCAAGCATCAGCCATGGTTCTTCCAGGTCTGTTTGCCTCGTGGAGGAAGCAGATTAAAATTCCGCACTCAGCAGTGTAGATCAAAACGTAAGCTGCCGAGCTAACACTGCTGGACTGAGCATCTCTGCTGATTGCCACAAAACCTCAGAGAATACCAAAAAACAAAAGCCTCATTTCTCCCTCTTTAATTCCCTTTTAAAAAATATTTTACCTGTTGCAAAATGGTATAGTTCCTTCTTCTTTTCTGCTTAAAGCTCTAGCATATTTCCCCCCCCCTGCTGGTTTGCTTCAAAAGACTCTGATTGCTAAAAATGTTAAAAGAACAGACCTGGGGGCTCAACAATAAGCAGGGATTGAACAGCCCCCTTTCATTTAAGCAGGAAAAGTGACTAACTGATGCTTTTGCTCTCCCTTTCCTTCGGGTTTTGATCGAGTGTTTTGCATTATTATACAGATTATTCCCTGGTTAAAATGCCTCCGCAGCTCCCGGATGTGCCTCAATATCGCTTCCCATTACAAGGACAAAGTTACATTACTATACCCGGAGAAGCTTTCCAATATTCAGGTAAGGGAATACTTTGGTACAAGAAAAAGAAAGGTCAAATCTGCTGCCTTTGGCTCTCTCCCGCCAGGCAAGGTTTTTCACCATATGGCTGGGGGATTATGGGAATTAACATCCAGCCCATCTGGTAGGCTGAAGAAGATGCCAGGAGAAACCAATTTTTTTTCTTAAATTGTCCTTCTTCTGATCATCAGGTCAAATCGCATGTTTCCCTGTTTGGATTGCTGAGAAATCTGTTAATCGAGGGGAAATAACCCTGTTGCTTGCATCTTTACAATTTATATTGTGTTATTTGTTTGCTAGTATGATTTGATTGCTTATTATTAACCTATGACTATCACTAAGTGTTGTATCTTATGATTCTTGATTAATTTTTTTTTTCCTATGTACAATGAGAGCATTTGCACCAAAGACAAATTCCTTGTGTGTCCAATCACAGTTGGCCAATAAAGAATTCTGTTCTGTCCTGTCCTGTCCTGTCCTGTCCTATTCTATTCTATTCTATTCTATTCTATTCTATTCTATTCTATTCTATTCTATTCTATTCTATTCTATTCTAAATGGGAAACCGAGTTGTTCCTTGCATTGCAAAAGTTGGTATGGCCACTGGAAGGCAGCAAAGAGTTAGTCTGCCCCCCAAATACTACTTTGCCATCTAGTGGTCCTCGTGATTTTTGCAACTCCAATCTAGATTTTCCAACAGAGGAATGAATTATTGAGCATTTTAATGACTCTCGATTGTTCCAACTGGTGAAAAATTCACACCGATCCTTCCTATTTTTCAACCTTTTTTCCACAATGATCTAAGGGCTGTAGAGGGGCTCTTCAGAGTCAGACCTTGGTTTTATTTATTAATTTATTTAACTTATTCAATTTATATATCATCTGACTATTCAAGAGGCTCTGGGTGTCTTACAACATATAGAGCAGAAGTGATCAAGGATGAACAAGAAATAAAGTTATTGGCATCCAAAGTGGCTTTAAATAATGGATTTCACCTCTTGCATACTGGAATCCTGATGTTGACAATTTTTGCCTTCTTTACAGCCTGGATTACAATCGTGGGTCTTTTTTACCATTCCATACATCAGTACTTCCATAGCATCAAACCGTTGGACACCAAGTAAGTTCCTTTAAAAGCACAACAACACACTTAGTGATTATTCCTGAATATGAGACTGGATGTGTTTGCTTGGCTTCACACACGATTTCTCAGCTTCAACAATTTTAAGGTGTATGAACTCCTAGAATTCCCCAGCCAGATGGATGGATGGATGGATGGATGGATGGATGGATGGATGGATGGATGGATGGCGGGAGGGAGAGAGGGAGGGAAGGAGGGAAAAGAAAGAGAAAAGGAAGAGAATGGGAGGAGAGGAGGGAGGAAAGGAAAGGGTGAAGAAGAGAAAAGAAGGGGATAGAGGAGGAAAGGAGAGGAGAGAAAGAAGAGAAGGGAAAGGAGAGGGAGGGAGGAAGGGAGAAAAAGAAGGAGGGAAAGAAGGAAGAAAGGAGAGGGAGAGGGGAGGAAGAAAGGAGGGAAGGAAGAAAGGAAGGAATTTTTTAAAAACCCACTTTGTTTGATCCTCCTCAACTCTCCACCTCAAGACTCCAAAAGTTGCATTTCTCAAACAGCAGTTCCTGATGAAAACCTCATTTTAAAGCAAGGATCAGTTTTTCCCAAGCCGATTATCTTGTGGATTGACAGCATGGCACTCAAACAAGAAAAGAAATCTGAGATTCTCACTGAAAATGCTCAGACACCCTTTCTCAAACACTTTCTACTTCCCTTTTAAAGGCCTTATCTCATTGAACTTTAAATCACAGGATGGACTCAAGCTAATTTAACTCTGAGATAGACTGTCCTTCCTGTTCCACTTTCTCCAGAAGCCAAGGTCTAATTTACACCTCACCCAAAGCAGATAATGGCCTTAGAATCTGTTTGTATTTTTTTGCACTGACCCTGGATTTAAATTATGGAAACTTTGAGCTATATATCGCTCAAATTCTTCCCTGACCTGGGAAATTTCCAAGCCGATTCATAAGGTATTTTCCACCCACGTTGCTTGTCAAAACTGATTTGTTTATGGAAGCAATATCACTATCGAATGAAACAGACCTAAGGAGTGGCTAAATTTTCTCTGCACTGCTGTGGCCTCACCTACAAGTTCTAGAAGTTTTTTTAAAGAGGGTAGACCCGTTTTGTATATTGAATATAAGGCAAAGGTAACTTGGATTGTCTGTATAGATTCTCCATCACCCAGGTCCTGGTTGTCCCAAAGAGACGTTTTCAAAAGGCAACCGGATTTCCTTTGTTTTTCCCTTGAGGACATTTCGCTATTCATCCAAGAAGTTTCTTCAGTTCTGGAGAACTGAAATACCGAAGAACTGAACTGAAGAAGCTTCTTGGATGAGAAGCGAAACCTCTTCAAGGAAAAAAAAACAAAGAAAAGTCCAGTTGCCTTTTGAAAAAACAGCTTTATAACTATGTATGTTTATAACTATATATGTTTCTTTCACAATCTGGACTACATTTTAGATTTCTAGACTTCCACTCTCAGAATTCCCTCACCAGCATTGCCTTTGCTGAAAATTCTTTATTTTAAATACAATTTTTATTAAGGGTTGTTGATTTTTTAAGAAAAAAAAGGAAGATTAAAAACTAATGCATACTAATATAAAGTGAGAATAGGAAAAGAAAACAGGAAGTAAAGAGAAAGCTAAAAGTGCAAGAAAGGAAAGAAAAAAAGAAAGAAAAAAAATATATAAGAAGTAATTTCCAATCTTTTCTTTACACGTTATAAGTACAATTATGAGTATTGCAAGTATATTATGCTGTATGCTATAGTATACAATGCTAATCCTGATGGTGTTACTAAGTGAGGATAATGAAACGTCTGTAAGAAAACAACCATACTCTGAGTGTGTTCCTCTCTCCCATTTTTTAATGAAAACATCTGGCTTCCTTCAAAAATCCTGTTGCAAATAGCAAAGCTGAAACTGATAAACTTTAATTACTCCCACAATCCATTTTTTTGTAGGGAAATCTATATTTTTTTGCAAAAACCAGAAATGAACACCTATATGATAAAAAAAGGCTTTGTAAAAACTCTTCCCTGTTAACAATCATTTAAGCCTCCCCTTAGATTTCCTTAATCAAATAGCAATGATGTATTTGGCAAATGCCAGCTGTTAAATTCAGTTCTTTTGGGGGGAAGGAACCAACCCTCATAATTCCAAAACATAAAAATAAAAAATGTTTGGCTTTTTACCATGCATGCACACACACACACACACACACACACACACACACACACACACACAAACAAACGGTACATCCAACTATCTAAGGAATGCTAGTTAGTCAGAGGAAGTGAAGAGAGCCAAGATGGTTCATCAAAAAATGCATTTGAGCAATGTGTTAATAATAAAATCTCCGTTGAATCATGTTCATGTAGCTTTTTGGGGCAGAAAGTGATTTGCCAAGCAGAGTTGAGGATAGTTGGTTTATGGTTGGGAAGCCATCTAGAGATGACTAAGATTAAGATAGACAGAGATGTTGAAACACATCTCTGTCTATCCATTTCCACATCTCTGTCTAACCATTTCCACATGGTCACCAAGAAAACTTTGTGGATAAGTCTTGAAGTCATTAAGAGTCAAGTGCCATTTTTTAGTGATAGGTAAAGGTAAAGGTTCCGCTCGCACATACATGCTAATAGTTTCTGGCTCTGGGGGATGGTGTTCATCTCCGTTACAAAGCTGAAGAGCCAGCGCTGTATGAAGACGTCTCTGTGGTCATGTGGCTGGCATGACTAAACGCTGAAGGCGCATGTAGTGCTGTTCCCTTGCCACTGAAGGGGTCCCTATTTTTCTACTTGCATTTTTTACATGCTTTCGAACTGCTAGGTTGGCAGAAGCTGGGACAAGGAACGGGAGCTCACTCTGTCACATGGTGCTAGGGATTCGAACCGCCGAATTGCCGACCTTTCTGATCGACAATCTCAGCATCTTAGCCACTGAGCGTCCCTTTACAGTGATAGTGCCACACTATTTTGCACTAGTGAGGCCATATTTGGAAGACTATGTCCACTTCTGGTCACTGTGATAAGAAAAGATGTGGAGACTCTAGAAAGAGTGCAGAGAAGAGCAAGAAAAATGATTAGGGGACTGGAGCTAAACTGTACGATGTCTAGGTATGTCTAACTTAATGAAGAAAGACTTAGGGGAGACATGATAATATATTTCAACAGGATATCAATTTATAGAAATTAATTAATGCACCAACTTGCCCCCTGGAACTGTAGTTGCTAGAGTTTTCCATGAAAAGATTGGACAACCATTGCCTAGGATCTTATAAGGACTCCTGTTTGGACTAAAAGACTTCCAAGGATTCTGTAAGTGTCATTTAAAGAAGACTTGGTGATGTTAATCCTGTTTTGGAGACTTAAGCAGATGCCACAATGGAAAATCTTTCCCCTGCCCTTAGATAAACAGCATATATTTTGATATCTACAAGGCAGACTAATGACCAACTCTTTTCAAAAAATGCCCCTTTTCCTGGCCAGGCTCCAATTTCTCTAGGTTTTCTCTAGAGGCTTTTTTCTTCCTAGTCAAAACCTTTTCAGCCTCTTTCCTCCATGACAGTTGATAGAAAATCTTCACTTTTCAGCTCGTTTGCAAGGGGCCAAATTTACCTCCTTGAAAGTCCAGAAAAAGCTGGATGTGAAATGTCAGGGGGAAAAAATAACACATGTGTTTCACAAGCGTCACCTGGGAGCAAAACCAGCAGGGCAAAGTCTTAAACCTGCAGGGGGGGAAATCGAAGGAGGCAGATGGCAATCCGATTATTTAAACTTTGCTTGTCAAATGCTCCCTTCAGCTCAGAAAATACCTTGGCTGGCTGGCTTTGTAATCACAGTTTGTGCACTTTTTGGGTTCTCTTGGCATCCTGGTTTAAATTATGGTACCCCTGAGAAGGAAACATTTTTTCTTGGGACACGAAGGGTCTCTTTCATAACAGGAGTATAAATAACAGACCAAAAGAATAATTTGAGGGGGGAAAGAGAAAAAAAGGGAAACTATCTCCGAGCAGCAAAGCCAAAGGTGGTATTCAGCAGGTTCTGACCAGTTCTAGCAAACCGGCAGCAGAAATTTTGAGTAGTTCGGAGAACCGGCAAATCCCACCTCTGACTGGCCCCGCCCCCATTTCTTCTCTGCCTCCCATTGAGTCCCAGCTGATCAGCTGGGTCTCCTTTGGTTGCCCTGCACAGGAGAATGGAGCTGGAAAGCAGGTTAGTGGGGTGGGGAGGGAAGGGGGATTTTGCAGTATCCTTCCCCTGCCACGCCCACCAAGCCACGCCCACAGAACCAGTAGTAAAAATCTTTGAACCCCACGACTGAGCAAAGCCTCAGCTGTTCATGAATTTCTTTTCTTTGGAGTCTTGCACCGATTCATTTCTAGGGGCTGAAGGTGTGTGGCAGTCAGCTTGTGTCCTCTTCATAAAGCTGGCGTGTCAAACTCGATTTCATTGAGGGCCGCATCAGGGTTGTGTTCAACCTCGGGGGGCTGAAGTGGGCATGACCAACATCACTCATGTTGGGGGGTGCCCGTGGTGGCCCGAGTGGTCTGCCAGCGAAAATAGGCTCCCAAGCTCTGTTTTCGGCTATGATGGCTTACTGCAGCCCTCTGCCAGCAAAAACGAAGTTCAGGAAGGCCACATCCTGAGCTCCATTTTCACCGGCAGAGGCGACGTGGGCCAGTCCTTTGCTGTTTCCACGATGATCCCATGGGCCAAATCTAAGTGTGGACCGGATCTGGCCCCCGGGCCTTGAGTTTGACACCCCTGTCATAAGACCTTCTTAGGGAGTTTAAGGAATACAATGAAGGGGGTTACTTCTTTTAATATGAGGAAGAGGAGAACTTCTGTATCCTCTCCAGTTTCCATATAAGAAGGCAAGAGATACAGTTGAACCAACCAAGGTCGTAAAAGCAGCTCAGATGTCTCCATCCAAGTCTGTAGGCAGAAAGTTGCTCCAGATCCAATTGGAAGATCAAAGCAATCTGTTTTCAGGGTCTGTAAAATAGTTCAAACCAAGCAAGATATTTGCATACGATACAAAACATTTAATAGCAATATATACAAAATATTCATATAATACAAAACATTTGTTTGACCGATTCTCAACTACAGCTCATCTCTCTGGAATTTGTACTGCATATTGGACATTAATACAATTGAGAGAGTCCAGAAATATTTCATGAGAAGAGTCCTCTGCTCCTCTACTTGCAACAGAATACCTTAGGCCACCAGAGTTGAAATTTTAGGCTTTGATAATCTAGAACTATGCTGCCTTCAGTCTGACTTAAGTGTAGTACATAAAATTATCCATTACAATGTCCTACCCACCAATGTCTATTTCAGCTTCAATCTCAACAATACACGAGCACATAATAGATACAAACTCAGGGTTAACCACTCCAAACTCGACTGCAGGAAATACGACTTCAGCAACAGAGTGGTCAATGCCTGGAATGCACAACCTGACTCTATGGTTTCTTCCCCAAAACTTTAACTTCAGACTGTCTACTGTTGACCTCACCCCATTTCTAAGAGGTCTGTAAGGGGGCGTGCATAAGTGCACCAACCTGCCTACCATCCCTGTACTAATGCTCCCTTTTAATACATTTCATGTATTAATAATCATGTTTATACTTATATATATATATTATCAAATGCATGCATGACAAAATAAAAATATAAATAAAGACTCTCTTGGAGGTCCTGTAGAAGTCAGTCCATCAGTCAATCAATCAGAATAGAGCTAGAAGGGATCTTGGAGATCTTCTAGTCCAACGCCTTACTCAAGCAGGAGACCCTATACCATTTCAAATAAGTGGCTGTCCAGTGATGGAATACCCATAAGTCAAAGTATCCAGACTGCTGAGAATGGTTAGCCCATTCATAAGCAGGTTATCACAAATAGTCTTCCGGAATTTGAATAGAACTAAACTAGAAGTTCTTGGACCTTACTCAAGGGCAACTGATGCTACTTAAATGAAAGTGCCTTGTTGGTCTCTTTTAGAGCAATAGTTGGGCTAATCTGAGCAAGCATGACATTTTCTATCCATGAGGGATGGATTTTGTGTTCGTCTACGCAACCTCTGCCTCTTGGTTGTTATGCACAGTCATGAAGCATTGAAAGAGTGGGTTGATGGGGCCTGAATCTTCCATCACTCTGTTCCTCTAAGCTGCTGGGATTTTACACTTTCGAAATAAGAGTATAGACTTGGGCTGCATAATTCTCATTGCCATCACAAGATTGGTGTTTTTAATATTTTTTGTGCTGTCATACCTACTGTGTGCCATGTTTTGGAGATGTTCCCTTCCCTTCCCTTCCCTTCCCTTCCCTTCCTTCCCTTCCCTTCCCTTCCCTTCCCTTCCCTTCCCTGCCCTGCCCTGCCCTGCCCTGCCCTGCCTTGCCTTGTCTTGTCTTTCCCTTCCCTGCACTGCAATGCACTGCCTCCTCCCTCCTTCTCATTCCCATCTCCTTCCTTCCTTCCTTCCTTCCTTCCTTCCTTCCTTCCTTCCTTCCTTCCTTCCTTCTTTTCTCCCTCCCTCCCATCCCCATCTCCTTCCTTCTGCCCTCCCTCCCTTTCATTCCCATCTCCTCCCTCCCTCTCTCCTTCCCTCCCCAAATAATGATGGGTGTCAGATGAAATAAGCTAAGTAACAGGTCACTATTAACTTGTTGCATTAATTTCTCAGAATTCCTGAAGCTGCTGCTTGCAAGGAGTGCATGATTTTTGCCACAAGCTACCTTATCTCCTTGACAATGGAGCCACCACCAACTCTGTCTCACAATCTGTCAAGCTCTCCCCTCATCACCATCCATATGAAGCATCAACTGGTAAGTGATGATTAATCTTTCAGTATTTCCCCCACTTTTTGGTGACAAAAAACTCCAGGGCGGGGGGGTCACTCTACATTTCCACGAAGTGTGATTCTCCAACCAACAACAACAAAAAAAATTCAGGAGATTATTCTACAAACCATCATTTGTAAACTCCTTAATTTTCACTGGTTCTCAGGGAAGCTGTGGAAAAGTCAAACTCTACCCTCGTGTACGTAGTTGTTAGTTGCAGAGGGAAAATAGTTGAGTTGGTATAATTCTTGTAACCCTACCTTAATCAGCCTTGCTAAATGAGAATCATTTTTGGAAAATCAGTTGCTTTGGGTTTTAGGCAGAGATCAAGTGCTTGACAACTATAGAAATATCCAGGATAAAATTGGACTCAAGAATTAAATGTTTAATTTAATGCAGCATAAGGAGAGTTGGGTATGTTAAAAAAAGAAAAGAACCTGGATTGGATTTCTGTAGAAGCCAATTTCCAAAATCTATCAAAGTCAATTTAGGATGTTGAATGAAGTCAGAGAGGGCCAATTTTTCTCTGATCAAAATTTAATTGTTTTCCTTTTTGGTTTTCGAATATTTGTCTGAAAAAGGACATGGGATTTTGGAAATATTAAACTAAAACACAGAGAGAGGGAAAGAGAGAGAGGGAGAAAAAAAAAGAGAAAAAGACAGAGTTGAAAAGAGAGACAAAGACAGAGAGAGAAAGAGAAAGACAGAGGGAAAGAAAAAGAAAAAATGAAAGAAAGAGCAAAAAGAGAAGAGAAAAAGAGAGAGAAAAGACAAGAGAGAAAAAGGGAGAGAGAGAGAGAGAGAAAAGGAGAGAGAGAAGGCAAAAGAGATAGAGAGAATTATTGATAAAATATTGCTCTAGTAACACGGTTATTAAATGAGCTGGGTTTTTTTTACAAATCCTCAGATCTTGGCAAGAGATTGTGATAGTAAAAACAAGGCCTCTGTGTCAGCCCTGCTTTGTTATAGAAGGAGAAATTGTTGGCATCTGGTTCAATAGACATATTTTCTGTCATCTGCAATATAATAGGATTACTAATTGATTTGCTGCAGATGCTGACTCTCAGGCGGGAGGGTGGGGTAAATGAAGAACACAGATATTGATTTTAATTATTTTTCTTCTTCTTCTCCCTTCCCTGGCTTGTGATTGTATGCCAAGTTTTTTTTTTTAACGAATGCCTTTCCCAGCATGCCTTTCTAATCAGCCAAAAGGTCGTAACATCTGCACAATTCCGTTGCTGAGTTCTTGTCTTGGATAAGTCAACTAGCTTATCCAAGTTATATTTGGTGGGGTGGTTTCCATGGGTTGAGGTTCGAAATTCTTTCTCAGTATTTCGAGGCAGGTCATCGAGATAGAGTTTTATGGGCAGCAAAAGACGACTAACCGTTTCTTCCATCTCAAAAGTTTGCTGGTTGGTTCCAGTTGTGGCTGGGGAAACAACAACAGATTACCACAAAGGTTTTCTTTTTTTCTTTTTGTCAAGTTCTTTATTTTATTTATACATTATATCAATGCATGAACAGGGTGATACCTGGGTATCATACATTTTAGTACAGATCAGTGGTGGGATTCAATTTTTTTTACTACAGGTTCTGTGGGCGTGGCTTGGTGGGCATAGCATGGCTCGGTGGGTGTGGTATGGTTTGGTGGGCATGGCTTGGTAGGCGTGGCTTGGTGGGCATGGCAGGGGAAGGATACTGCAAAATCCCTCTCCACCCCACTAACCTGCTTTCCAGCTCTGTTCTCCTGTGCAAGGCAACAAAAGGAGACCCAGCCAATCAGCTGGGACTCAGCAGGCGGCGAATAGATGGGGATGGGGCCAGTCAGAGGTGGCATTTTCCAGTTCTCTGAACTACTCAAAATTTCCGCTACCGGTTCTCCACAACCAGTCAGAACAGGCTGAATACCACCTCTGGTACAGATAAATATAATGCTGTTACTCATAGTTATTACATTTCATTTCATTATTTCATGTTGTTTAAACGTATCTAATACTACCACCATTCAATTTTTCAGCCTCTCTCTTTTTATTATACAATATCTTGTTATATTAAAATATGTATATTGTTTTTCCCCTCTTATTTCTCTTTCTATTCTTTCTTATTTTCCTCATTATTTCATTTAAACATAACATTTCTTTTCACCCTTATTTATTATCCCCTGTCTTATATTTAATATTTTGAAAATTACTCATTTTTCACCATGCTTTCCATACCCAAATATCCCAAACTACTGCACGAAGTTTTTGATCGTTGGATTTATCAACGGGGAAAAATGGGGATTGAGTTATAGATATTTCAGCTATTTAATGCTTCTGCACTTTCTCTCTCAGTTGAAGGTGGGGATTTCTGAATTCCCTTGGTGAAAATATTTGATAAACAAGGGAGGTGGCCGGCCATTTTTCTGATAATGGAAGAATGTGATGATATTCTGAGCTAGTAAAGTTTTTCAAACTCTTGTCCGTTTCTGGAGTTCGGAGAAGCTCATAACATTGGGAAATTGAACCATAGTGGCTGATGCTGTGTATTTACCTTCTCTAGAAATTAGCTTCCCACCAGAAGTTGTAGGAACTTCATCACTGGAGGTTTTTAAGAGGAGACTTGTCTGAAATATTATAGGTTCTCTCCTGCTTGAGCAGGGGGCTGGACTAGAAGACCTCCAAGGTCACTTCCAGCTCATTTATTCGAATTGAATCCTACATCTAAGGTAAGGTTGTCCAACCTTGGCAACTTCAAAATTTGTGGACTTCAACTCCTGGAATTCCTCAGCCTGCCACTGGGGAATTCTGAGAGTTGAAAGTCCACAAGTCTTAAAGTTGCCATCCTAAGGCCAATATATATTTACCTCTCTTTCTTTTTACCTTCAGAACTAAAACATCTGGTTTGGGGCTCCAGCTCTTACTTTGATGGATCCATCTCACCTCCATACAAAAAAAAAAAAGTGTTTCTTCTCACTACCCCATCTTAAAAAGGGAGAAATTAGAGATTTTGGTAGCGTGCAGAAAAAAACATCTGAAGGCATCCAAGGGATGGATTACTTTCTTTGCTGAAAAAGAAATTTTTCATTGCTGAAAAAAATGATCACTGCTTTCAGATGATGCTTGAAATCCAGAAAACCAAACCAGCCTGCTTTCATTAGGGGCAGGAGAGATTCCTTCCTTACCTTTGGAAGTTGTGGGAGCTTCATCACTGGAAGCTTTCAAGAAGAGATTGGACTGCCACCTGTCAGAAACGGTGTAGGGTCTGCTTGGGAGGCGGGGGGGGGGGGGGGGGGGGGGAGGGGGGGGTTGGACGATGGCCTAGAAGGTCCCTTCCAATTCTGTTAATCTGTATCTGTATCCTTTCCTTGTTTCCTTCCTTTCTTTCCATACTTTTTTTTAACAGTTTATTTATATCTTTTCTCTTTACATACCTAGGTGTTTGTGAACAGCATAGTGTCTGGATCAATTTGCTTACATAATAGTACTTTTCCAGTTCCTAAGTTCTACCTCTATTATCCAACCATTGATAAAACAAGCCCCATGTTTGAAAATATGCTGTATTGTCTTTTTCTTTTACCTTTAATGTCAATCTGTCTATTTCTGCACAGTAGTATATTTTTAATTACATCTTCATTTTTCCAGTGTTGTGCAAATACAATTCTTGCTGCTGTCAAAACATGCAATATTCCCTTTATCATACTTTTCTGGTACTATACCTAACAAAAATATTTCTGGCTTATACTTTATATTCTCCTCCTCCCTCCCTCCCTTTCTCTTTCTCTTTTCTTTCTTCTTCTTTTCTTTCTTTTCTTCTTTTCTTCTTTCTTATCTTTTCTTTCTTTTTTCTTCCCTTTCTTTCTATTTCTTTCTTTCTTTCCTTCTTCTTCTCTTCTTCTTCTCCTCCTTCTTCTTCTTCTTCTTCTCTTTCTTTCTTCTTCCTCTCCTTCCTTCCTTTCCTTCCCTTCCTTTTTCTTTCCTTCTCTCCTCCTTCTTCTCTTTTTTTCTTTCTTCTTTCTCTTTCTTTCTTTCTTTCTTATTCTTTCTTTCTTCTTTCTTTCCTCTCTTTCCTTCCTTTCTCTTCCATTCCTCCTTCCGTTTCCTTCCTCTTTCTTCTTCTTCCTTCCTTTCTCTTCCTACTTCCTTCCCCTACTTTCTGGCATTCCTTCCCTTCCTATCCTTTCCTTCCTTTCTTTCTCTCCTTCCTTCCTTCCTTCCTTCTCTTTCTTTCTTTCTTTCTTTCTTTCTTTCTTTCTTTCTTTCTTTCTTTCTTTCTTTCTTTCTTTCTTCCTTCCTTCCTTCCTTCCTTCCTTCCTCCTTCCTCTCTTCCTTCCTTCCTTCCTCCTTTTCTTTCTTTCTTTCTTCTTTCTTTCTTTCTTTCTTTCTTTCTTCTTTCTTTCTTTCTTTCTTTCTTTCTTTCTTTCTTTTCTTTCTTTCTTTTCTTTCTTTCTTTCTTTCTTTCTTTCTTTCTTTCTTTCTCTTGATTAAAGATCAGTCCAGTAGCCTAGATAGACTTCTTCCTGGCAGAACTGGAAGGAAAGGAGGTTTAGAGTTGGCACGGGCTGGGTGCTATGAATTCCTTGAGAATCTATGCCTCTGGGACAAAGCCCAGCTTCCGAGTCCTGCTTCTGAATGTCATTCGTCATTAGCCTAACACCACTCTTGATTGGTTGATCCTCTGAAAAACAGTAGAAATAATTGTCCAGATGGATTCCAAATCATTGTCCTTTGTCTGACCCCATTCCTGCCTCATCTAAGTAAAGGCTGTTTCTGCTGAACTGGCGGTCCTGTCCCTTCATCTTCTTTCTAATTCTACGTTGTGCCATTTTTTTTAAAAAGAAGTAGCACTTCAGTTGATGACTGAGAAAGTTTCTGCTTGGTTCCTCTTTAATGAAAAGAAGGACTAGGGGTGACATGATAATGGTGTCTCAATAGCTAAGGGGCTGCCACAAAGAAGACGGGGTCAGCTTATTTTCCAAAGAACCTCAGGGAAGTGCAAGAAGCAACGGATGGAAGCTAATCAAGGAGAGAAGCAACTTAGAACTAAGCAGAAATTTCCTGACAGTGAGAACAATTAACCAGTGGAACGAATTGCCTTCAGAAGTTGTTGGACGCTCCATCACTGGAGGCTTTTGAAAGAGATTGGACAGCCATTTGTCTGAAATGTTATAGGGTCTCCTGCCAGAGAGGGGATTGGACCAGAAGACTTCCAACATCCCTTCCACCTCTGTGATTCTGATATACAATGGATTCTTTGTCAATTATACAGATAAATTCTGACAGTGTTGCCTTCAGAAGTTGTGGGTGTTCCATCACTGGAGGTTTTCAAGAAGAGATTAAACAACCATTTGTCTGGAATGGTACAGAGTCTCCTGCTTGAGCAGGGGGTTGGTTTCCAGTAGAAGACCTCCAAGGTCTTCTTCTTCCAAGTCCGTTATTCTGTTATTCCCAATTGGGGGGCCTTGTTGGCATTGCGTGTAGAAGTCACATGGTTGAACCTTCCTGCAAGAATGGGGAACCACAGAAGGTTGAACTAGAGCTGTGATGGTGAACCTATGGCACGTGTGCCACAGGTGGCACGCAGAGCCATTTGTGCTGGCACACAAGCTGCAGGCAAACTTACCTCACTGCTCATGTGCATGCCTCACAGCTGATTTTTGGTGGGTTTGAGGCCTTTTTTGGTCTCCCAAAGGCTTGAAGAAGACTTCTGCAGGCTTCTGCAGGCTTTGCAGTCCAAAAACTAGCCCCATTTTGTCACTTCCTGTTTTTCCTAAAATACCGAAAGTGACGAAATGGGGCTAGTTTTCGGCCTGCAAAGCCTGCAGAAGCCTGCAGAAGCCTTCCTCAAGCCTGTGGGAGGCCAAAAAAGGCCCCAAACCCACCAAAAATCAGCTGTGAGGTACAGTGTAGGTAAGGGGGAGGCAGGGGTGGGTGGGGATTACGTGTGCATGCATAGGGGGCACATTGCCTTCTGGGTGCTGGCATGTGAATGCGAGCATGCAAACACACACACAATTTTTGGCACAGGAGCCCTAAAAGGTTAGCCACCACTGAACTAGAGGATTGCGGGCTAGATAAAGATTGATGGGATTGACCTGGTTCCATGGGATAGCCCTTGTTTTACACAGAGAAGGTCTCAAGTTCAGTTCTCACATTTTCGGGTACAGTCAGAAGCTTCTTCACATCAAGAAGACAGGAGATATCTCATTACATAGATACAGATTAACAGAGTTGGAAGGGATCCTGTAGGTAGTCCAACCCCTCACCCAAGCAGGAGACTCTACACCATTTCTGACAGATGGCAGTTCAGTCTCTTCTTGAAAGCCTCCAGGGATGAAGCTCCCACAACTTCCGAAGGCAACTTCTGTTCCAGCGGTTGATTGCTATCTCTACCTGGAAATTTATCTGTATTTCTAGGTTGAATCTCTTCTTGGTCAGTTTCCATCCATTATTCCTTGTTTGGCCTTTGGATGCCTTGGAAAATAGCTTGACTCCCCACTTCTCTGTGTCAGCCCCTCAAATATTGGAAGACTGCTATCCTGTCCTCCCTGGTATAATCCATTATACCAGGTGGTATTCAGCCGGTTCGCAGTGGTTCTGGCGACCTGGTAGCAAGAATTTGGTGTGGGTTGTGGAACTGGTAGCGACTTCTGGCTGGCCACGCCCCCAAACCAGTTCCCCGGTCCCTGGTCTCTCAGTTGCCCCACCCACCTGATGCTCGCTCACTCACTCGCACAGCTCGCCTGCCCGCCCGCCGCTTGCACCGTCCAGTCATAATCCATTACTTTCCACAATTGTTGCATTTTATCACATATAGCCTGATTGGAGTAAGATTCATGATTTGTTCTGGAACTCAGTATGGAGGATACCTTAAACCAGGGTTCTTCAAACTCGACAGCTTTAAGACTTGTGGACTTCAACTCCCAGAATTCCTCCTCCAGTCATGTTAGCTCAGGAATTCTGGGAGTTGAAGTCCACAAGTCTTAAACTTGCCGAGTTTGAAGACCCTGACCAATTACTCTTTGTGACGTCATGTGCAACATTTCTCTCACCCAAAGGGCGCCCCTAACTGTTGTAACTAGAGGCTTTGTACCCCCAAAATTCATAGGCAGGACCAGGAGAAAAATCTGGGTCTGACTAGGAGAGTTACAACACTGCACACCAAAAGCAAACCAGCTTCTATCTCCTGGCTGATGGTGATGTATGAATCCACTCTAAAGCGGCTCGCTACAAGGCCTTCTTTTGATGAATAAATAATAAATCCTGTCTATTTTCTCATGGAAGAAAATGGGGCATTACAGGTCTCCACACTTGTAAAGAGAAATTTGACAGGGGAAAAAAAGGGCCGTCAGGATGGACTTAAGTATAAGGAATATTTACGACCCTTATAAAAATAATCTTTCCGCTACCTGCAGCCACATGGAACTGAGGGAGATGTTTGTGTTACGTCAACACCTCCTCAATAATTAAGCCAAGGGTTTTCCAGTTCTTTCTTTTTCTTTTTTCTTTTCTTTTCTTTTCTTTTCTTTTCTTTTCTTTTCTTTTCTTTTCTTTTCTTTCTTTTCTTTCTTCTTTCTTTCTTTCTTTCTTTCTTTCTTTCTTTCTTTCTTTCTTTCTTCTTTCTTTCTTTCTTTCTTCCTTCCTTCCTTCCTTCCTTCCTTCTTTCTTTCTTTCTTTCTTTCTTTTCTTCTTCTTCATTAGTTTCCGTCCTTTCTTCTTCTTTCTTTGCTTTCTTTTCTTTCTTTCCTTTCTTTCTTTCTTTCTTTCTTGAGAGGGAGGGACGGGCTGTCTTTCTTTCTCCTTCCTTCCTTTCTTTCTTTCTGAGGTGCTTCCCCTTTTTCTTTCCTTTCCCTTCCTTTCCTTCCTCCTTCCTTCCTTTCCTTCCTTCCTTCTGGCGTTCTTCTTTCTTCTTTCCTTCTCTCATTCTTTCCTTCCTTCTCTATTCCACGGCTTCCCTGAGGAAGGGAGGGGCCTCCTTTCCCCTTTCTCCTAGCTCCCTTCATTCTCTCTCTTGCCATAGGAGGAGGCCACTTCCCCCTCTTCCTTTTCTCCTCCCGCCCTGCCTTCCTTGCTTCTGCTCTCCTCTCTCCCTCCCTCCCTCCCTTTCTTCCCCATTCAGAGTTTCAGGCCCACATCAGTGAATAATTTGTGTTCTCCAAGGAAGTCTGCAGGACTTTGATGGATTGGGCAGTTCCAAGCATTGCGGTCAAAAGGTTTTTTCTGTAAAATTTTATCTCCTCTCTCTCTCTCTCTCTCTCTCTCCATTCCCAAGATGACCTGTAATATGGATATAATTCTTTGCGAGGGGAAAGTCAGTGGCTCCTACCTGCTTTGCTCTCTAGGTGTGAGGGAGCCATCTCCATCTTGCTTCACTGAGCTTGTTTTGAGACCAGACAAGGTCGGCTGCATACTGAGATCTTGTTGCAAATTCACAAACAATTTCTCTTTTCAAAATTGCCAGTCGGGCAGCATCTTTAAGTTTCCCTGCAATGAATGGGGAAGTATATTTTTAAGGAAGTTTGGGGGGGGGGGGGGGGAGAGAATGACAGTTCTTCACACTTTGAAATAGGATTTTTCTCTTGGATTCTGATTACTTACAAGTCTCCTGGTGAGGAAGTAAACCTACTGCTTTCCTGGACAGCCAGCAAAAATCATACTTGTTTCTGAATATGCTCAACGCAGGGAGCTGCAAATATGGGTAGTCCTCAACTTACAATGTTCATTTAGAGGCCGTTCAAAGTTGCAAAAGGACTGAAAAAGGGAGGAATTAATTTTTTTTCACGCTTACGTTGCTGCATTCCGCCATGGTCAACAGCTTAACCTCTTCTGCTTTCTGCGGCAGCCCCTCAAACATTGGAACCCTGCTATCCTGTCTCCCCTGGTCCTTCTCTTCACTGGACTAGCCAGGCCCAGTTGCTGCAACCGTTCATCGTATGTTTTAGTCTCCAATCCCCTCGTCATCCTGGTTGCTCTTTTCTGCACTCTTTCTAGAATCTTTTTTATAGTGTGATGACCAATACTGGATGCAGGACTCTAGGTGTGGTCTTACTAAGGCTTTATAGAGTGGGATTAGTACCTTCCTTGATCTTGATTGTATCCCTCTATTAATGCAATTTAGGATTGTGTTGGCTTTTTTGGCTGTTACCGCACACTGTTAGCTCTTATTTAATTGGTTGTCCACTAACACTCCAAGATCCTTCTCATAGTTATTGCTATTAAGCCTGGTTTCACCCAGTCTATATGTGTATTTTTGGTTGTTCTTGCCTGAGTGTAGGACTTTACTTTTCTCTACATTGAATTTCATTTTGTTAGATAGGACCCAGTGTTCAAGTCTGCCTGTCTTCTAGGGTGTTAGCTATTCCTGCCAGTTTAGTATCATCAAGATAAATTTTGGGTTTGATTGTAGTTGTAGGTTGAGGATCATCTAGCTTATCTTTCTTCAGAGAGGTTGTATAGAGGGGTTTTTTTTTTTTTGGGGGGGGGGGGAGGGGGAGGTTTGCCAGCCCTTCGAGGTAGTCCAGATAAGAAGCACACCCAGGAATATGAACACCGTCTTTATTGTAAGGTAACACTAGCAAAAACTTGCAAATCTGAGACCAACTCTTTTCCCCCTCGCCTTTGCTTCCTAGCATACTAGGTAGAATCCCATCTCTCTTTTCCTTCTGTGGGCTGAGATGTCTCTTATCCATCCATCACCTTCACTGTGATTCTTATTTTTCCTGTCTCCCAAGAGATTTCTACATTGCACTGACGTTGGTGATGTAGTAGGGAAGAGCAATAAAGATGACAGGAGGCTAAAACATATGAAAAACAATTGAGGAATTGGGTATGTCTGGCCTAATGAAAAGAATCAGAATAGAGTGGGAAGGGACCTTGGAGGTCTCCTAGTTCAGCCCCCTGCTGAAGCAGGAGACCCTGTATACCATTTCAGACAGGTGGCTGTCCAGTTTCTTCTTCAAAACTTTCAGTGATGAAGCACCTACAACTTCTGAAGGCAGCTTTTGCTCCACTGGTTAATTGTCCTTACTGTCGGGAAGCTATTTCTTAGTTCCAGATCGCTTCTCTCCTTGATTAGTTTCTCTCCATTGAATCAGAATAAAGGTGGAAGGAAGGAACCTTGGAGGTCTTCTAGTCCAGCCCCCTGCTGAAGCGGGAGAACCTATAGCATTTCACACAAGTGACCAGTCCAGTCTCTACTTAAAAAACTCCAGTGATGAAGGACTAGGGGAGACATGATAGCAGTGTTCCGATATCTCAAGGGCTGCCACAAAGAAGAGGGAGTCAAGCTATTCTCCAAAGCACCTGAAGGCAGGACAAGAAGCAATGGATGGAAACGAATCAAGGAGAGAAGCAACCTAGAACTAAGGAGGAATTTCCTGGCAGGGAGAACAATTAATCAGTGGAACAACTTGCCTCCAGAAGTTGTGAATGCTCCAACACTGGAAGTTTTAAAGAAGAGATTGGACAACCATTTGTCTGAAATGGGATAGGGTTTGCTGCCTGAACAGGGGGTTGGACTAGAAGACCTCCAAGGTCCCTCCCACCTCTGTTATTCTGTTATACAGTTGATTCTTTGCCAGTTATATTTTCTCTCCCTCCCTCCCTCCCTCCCTCCCTTCCTTCCTTCCTTCCTTCCTTCCTTCCTTCCTTCCTTCTTTCCTTTCCTTTCTTTCTTTCTTTCTTTCTTTCTTTCTTTCTTTCTTTCTTTCTTTCTTTCTTTCTTTCTTTCTTTCTTTCTTTCTTTCTTTCTTTCTTTCTTTCTTTCTTTCTTTCTTTCTTTTCTTTCTTTCTTTTCCCCCTCAAAATTACACCCCTGTGTTAATGTTACATGCTCTCCACAAAGAATGCAACTCGCAAGGAAGGAAGTTGGAACGAAGCTAGCAGGGCTATGGTGATGAGTGTGTAATTTTAAAAAGCTGCTGCATTGTGTTAGTAACTGGAAACCCTGAATAGATTTTTTTCCCCTGAAAACGGAGGTGGGCGGGTGGGAAATGAACTTGTGATTTATGGCTTTAAAGATTAGAAAGGGTAGAATATTGAATGAAGGAAGTCATAATGCAACTTTAGAATGAGAGGATAAAAGAAATGCATGTATTACTGTTGTAAAAATCAAAAACTGCTTCTTTTCTATCTTTCCTTTCTTTCTTTCTTTCTTTCTCTCTTTCTTTCTCTCTCCCTTCGTTCCCTCCTTCATCTTTCTTTCTTTTTTGTCTCTCTGTCTCCCCCTTCCTTTCTTCATGTTTTTCTTTCTTTCTATCTCCCCCTCCCCCTCTCTTTTCTTTCTTTCTTTCTTTCTTTCTTTCTTTCTTTCTTTCTTTCTTTCTTTCTTTCTTTCTTGCTTGCTTGCTTGCTTGCTTGCTTGCTTGCTTGCTTTCTTTCTTTCTTTCTTTCTTTCTTTCTTTCTCCCCTCCCCTTTCTTTCTTTCTTTCTTTCTTTCTTTCTTTCTTTCTTTCTTTCTTTCTTCTTTCTTTCTTTCTTTCTTTCTTTCTTTCTTTCTTTCTTCTTTCTTCCTTCCTTCCTTCCTTCCTTTTTCTCTTTTCGATATCCTCCGCTTCTTTAAATTTGCCTTGTTTGTACTTATGAAAAAAAAAATCTTCAACTAAAAATAATTAAAATAAAAGTTCCTGCCCTGTGTTGAGCATTCCAGAGTCAACACTGGTTTACTTAAATTACCAAACGAAGTCAGCCACGCTTATAAATCAGTCCTCCTGTTTTTTTCCTCCACAAGGGCAGCTCTTGCAAAATTGTTCTCCTTGTGTAATAAAAGGGAGCCCTTGTAATCAATAACTTCTTGGTTTTTGCAGGGGAAGCTTCCTAATCCAACTTTTATCTTGAACAGATAATTTATTAGTCATATATTTCAGAGGAGAGCATGCCAGGCCTGTGAGAGAGACGAATGTGGATTGTAAATGATGGGAAGGCATCTCGCATGCGTTGCTTCACAAGTTGCAACCGTAGTTTGCCCTTTTCTCTGGGGAAGGAGGAAGAAAAGATTGTGGCCCAGAGGAAATGATTTGAAATTCCCAAAACACGCTGGGGGTGGTGGTCCTCCACAAAATGGCTGCCAGGGAGCTGAAGGGGCTGTAAAACAGCTGTCGTTGTAGGTGTCCCAACTTGCAAAAAGCCCATTTATCAGACACCTGCTGCCAATTATGATTTTAGCCTCCTGGTCTGATCCTGATCAGCCTAATTTAAGTTGGTTTTTTCTCTTAGTATGACATAGCACAGAGTAATTTTTTTAAAAAAAAATCCCAGTGGAGTTTATTTGGCTTGAATAGCAATTATTGGAAATAATGTTGATAGCCAAGTTGTTGTTATGTTGTTGTTGTTGTTGTTGTTGTTGTTGTTCTTCTTCTTCTTCTTCTTCTATCCTTCTTCTTCTTCTTCTTCTTCTTCTTCTTCTTCTTCTTCTTCTTCTTCTTCTCTCTTCTCCTTCTTCTTCTTCTCCTCCTCCTCTTCCTCCTCCTTCTCTATCTCTATCTCCATCTGCTCCCCCTTCTCCATCTCCAATTCCTTCTCAATTTCTTCCTCTCTTCCCCTTTCACTTCCCTCCCACCCTCCTCCTTTCCTTTTTTCTTTCTCTTCTTCTTGCTCTTCCCCTTCCTCCACCATCTCCTCCTCTTTTTCCTTCCCTTCTTCTCCTTCCCCTTCCTCCTCCTTTTCCTCCTCCTCTCCTCCTCCTTTTCTTCCTTCCCCTTCTTCTCCTTCCCCTTCCTCCTCCCCTCCTCCCCTGTTGTGATCCCCCTTTTATCACCTTCTGACAAGCAAAGTCAATAGGGGAGCCATATTCACTGGACACAACCATGTCATAACTTAATAACTGCAGTGATTTACCTACTATTATGCCAATAAGGGCAGTAAAATGGGGCACACCTCACTTAAAAGCAACCATCCTGCCTAGCAACTGAATTTTTGGGGGCTCAACTATGTTTGTAAGCCAAGGACTACCTGTAGAATGTGCTTTGATAAACTTGGCAGGAAAAAAAGAACCAAAAAACCAGAGCTTGACAGCGATGCAAGTTATTCCCTGAATTAAGGGACGGGAAAGATTGTCAAAAGCTGTTCTTCTAGCAACGTGAGTCCAAGTAAAAAACAAATGACCTAACCGAAGCCTGTAATATATCAGCCAACTAGTGCAGGAACTTGAACGACAACTGTGAATGAGAGAAGGATGAAAAGCACATGTGTTGTCTCATTTGCAAGATGGACGAGGGTGTTTATGCCACTTGCGGGGAAAAAATATTCATCGGTTCGCTGGCCAAATTCACCTGCAAGGAAGACCTTTTTGTATGTGTGACAGGGGTTTCTCCAGGTTCTTTTGGAGTTGAAGGCTCATTCCTTCTTTGGAAAAGCGCACTGATGATTTACCCTAGTTTGGTAGTGAACATCCGCAACAAACATCCCAATCTCAGAAAGCATCAAGAACACCACAGTTTTCCTCCTCCCCTTACAAACCGCCACTCTTTCTAGGCACTGATGCTTTACCTAGTTTGTAATTGAACAGCTGCAGAAACAGCCAAACTGAATGCCAGACTCTGCCCCCCCTTTAGTATGAACTAAAAATGATGAAGAATGAAGAAACAATTGCAACCAATTAATCAAACAGTGTCCTGTTCTTCAACACCTAAATT